>WYDI02012754.1:11621-33731 GCA_009867235.2 Psittacus erithacus | reverse complement strand
GGACAGGTTGTGGGGGGAAAACAAGCAGGCTACATGCTCTGTCTAATTTACGACTAAGCTTAAACCACAACAAAGACTTTGTCTTGCTTTTTTCCCCTCACTTGTTCCATGAGGTCACAGTCTTTTGTGGAGCTAAAATACAAATTAATCTACTCAGCAACTGAGCATGTGATGAAGTTGGCAACCCAAGTAAGGCTTCAGATATGCCAACAAATTCACTGTCATGCTCTGCTCCTTTTATACTACTCAGCAAACTCTAGCAAACTATTCTGCTTGATACACCCTTAACACAGAGAGAAGTTTCAAGCAGTTTCCACAGCAGTTTAAAGCTGTCCTCTCTGATGACACTCAGCAATAGGGAATGCACTAGGAAGGTATAAGTTCACTACTTATCCTAAGCCAGAAGCCCCTGAAAAGCTACAATCAGCAGATACAGGTTAGAACAAATCCTGTTCTTTTTAGATGGGAGCAATGAAGAAAACAAAGTACCAGAGAAGCAGATCTCACTCTGGCAGAACCATCCACTTCTCTTTTGAGCTCCAGGAAAAAAGCAGATGAGCAAATCTGGTACAGAGTGCATAAAATGGCTCCAGTACTAGACTAAACAGGTTGTAACATGTGACAAAAAGATTAGTAGCGAATGATAAAGACAAAAAAAATTTGGGCTTGATCTTCACATCTCATGCTATCTATATAGGAATTTAACAATTAATCTGTTATTTAAAAAACTGCCAAACTGATGCATGTACAGATACTGTTATCTGGCACCCACCAAGTCACAGCATAATCAGAAGCAAAGCCTTCTCATTTTACTCCACCCTGCCCTTCCACCACAGCCTGATCCAGTGGAACTGAGCAATGCAAAAAGCAGAGAGCTCTGCTTCCCATTCAGTGAGCCCTGCTTCCCGCTCAGCCAGCCCTTGGCCTCCCCTTGAGATGCCTCATGGTCAGCCAGTGGTGATGGGAAGCCTTCTGAGAATGTGAAAACTTGTCCTCAAGCCCAGATTCTGGCAAAGAGGAAACCTCATCTCATCTGTCCACATTGTGTGAAGGGAAGATGTAAAAAGAGAGACAAAAAAAAAAAAAAAAAAACAAAAAAAAAAAAAACCCAAAAAAAACAAACTCAAAAAACCCCCTAAGAGTGAATCCCAGTCTCCCATGGGAAAACACAGTGGTGCTGCAGCCAGTAGAACTGCATAGGCAAAGACAAGCACTTCATTAGGAGGCACTAACCCCCAGCATGAGCTGCAGTCAGAAGCAGATGAGGTGAAATCAGGCTCTGGGACTTGGATGCTTTGCAGCTTTGTGATTGCCAAAAAAATAATCAGACTACAAGAGCTACAGCAAGTCACATGGATGCAAGCACTATCAGAAGTGCTGGTGCTTGTGAACTTATCCTCTTGGCGTTTTATGAATAGTGAACAAAACCATCATGACATTATCTCAATTGCTGTATAGGTTTAAATGTATCTTTTATTTAGAGGGAATGGAAAACATTTTGGTGAGCACTGTGCCCCTTTAGAATCAATTCAACACAGAGAGAAACAAATTATCCCAAATTGCTCTTGTGATTGGAGCAGGATACTTCAGAGGAACCATCTGCATGGCTTCATACGCCTCACCCCCAAAAAAATTCTAAGAAAACAGCATTTCCTAGGAAAAAAAAGATATAGCTGTGAATTCTTTTGTGCTGCACAGCATGATATTCTGTAGTAAAGTCCCTGGATCAGGCCATATACATTCTTTTGCTATGTCTTAACAATTCAACTGAACTCTGAAATAAAAGTTCTTCAGTGGTTTACTTGAAAAATCTTTTGGTTTTTAATTTTCCTTATATAGTTTTCACTTACAGATTTTTTTTTTTTATATATTCATGTTGTTTTTTGAATTTAATGGACATAAAACATGTAATGCATCTGTATCATTCCTACCACATATTGCTTTGCAACATGTAACAATATCATTGCAGGATATGAGCCATCTTCTAGTCTAATCTTATTTATACTATTACAGCAACATAGTCATTTTAAATACCAGAAATCTAAATTCTAAGATAAAATGAGGTTCATACTGAAAAGGAATATCAGACCTTCTCTTTCCACTTTGAAGTATCAGGATATCAGAAAGCTGATTCTAGACCAGTAACCAGTAGCAGGTCCAAATTTCAGAAATTTTAGGTGATATTTAGGCTGCTGCAGGCTCAACAACAGCAGCAGCAGCAGCCACAAGAAGTTCCTATTTATAAGATGACATAGCAAAGGCAAATGCTGTCTGCCAGCACTAGGTGACCACCAGACAGTGCTATAACATGCACTGTGCTCTGGGAAATACACTGTAAAGCAGCAGGCTGAATGGCATTCAAGAGACCACAGCTATATTCCTTTGGAGCAAAACTTGTATGAATTTTATTTTACATGAAAAAAGCCCCGAGAGGTTCCTTCTGAAATACTCTGGTCCAGCCACAAGAGCTCCTTGGAATAGCTACTCCACTCCTGCTGTACAGGCATCACTGCACACCAGCATGCTCCCCTTCCCTACAAGGCAGCACAAACAAATCTTTGAAAACACCTGGTCAAGATGATTGGGCCATTTCTTTCTTCCATTTATTTCTAATACATGCTGGAATAAGGCTAACTCCTCCATGCCTTTTGGCTGCATCTCTTTTATCCTCTTGAATTCAAGTCACATGCTGGGCATACCCAGACAAGTCAATACTGTTACAAAGCTATAAAATGCCTAAAATTTGCACTTATCTTCACTTAATACAGACTAATTATTATTTTTTCTATTAATATTCCTACCATTTTCTCCACTGCTTCTAGTTACTCTCTGAATCCCATAAATATCTAAAGAGTGGCTGAGCTGTAACAGAAAATACTTCTCCCTTTTATTGCTGCAGGTGGATACACTTCACGGCAGGCTGCAGGCTTGTAGGCAAGGTAGCATAAATGAGACATCCCTTACCACTGTGTATGCTGTCCCTGCTGTGTATATTCAACTATTATTACTCCTGTAGCTGGTAGCATAGCATCTTCTGGCACTCTTGGATAAACTAGGACTAGCTAAAATAAGACCATGCAACTTTTCACTCAGTTCATCATTCACCTGATTCAACTTTCTGCAGATTTCTTTAATTCTCATGTTTGCAATCTACCTCGAGAACACTATATTGGTTTCTCTGAAAATGATTACTTCATCCACTCTCTCTGAAACTAAGCAAAGAAAGGACTCTGGGCTGACCCACACTGAGTTAGTTTTTAATCTTCATTTTAGGAGAAACTTAACCAGGAGGAGAAAACTGGGTAGAGGATATATATCATCACAGAGGTAGAGAAGGATTTATTAAATTAAGTAATACTGATTTGTGCTACACTCAGTTTTCAATCAGCAAGTAAACTAGAGATACCCTGTGTACCCTCCATGCCTCTTTACCTTTTTTTTTTTATATATATATTCTTTAGTCTATAGTAGAAGCAGTAATTTTGGGTTTTGGAAAGGAGTGACCATTGCCCTGATCCACCGACTCTCATGTATCAAAGAACAGATTTAGCTTCAATACCCTTGAAGTGTTTCAACCAGACAAAAGCATCAAGCAGCTTGTTTATGAAGAAAATTCAAATCAAACCAGAAAAAATTACTTTTTTTTTTCATTAAAACACAAATGTTTCCATTTTGATCTTTAAATATTTTCCACATATTTTTTTTTCATGTAGTCAGAATCCCTTTCAGCCTAAGAAAACTCCTAATAATCATGCTAAACACTGGGTCAGACACCATGATAAGGAGTCAGCTCATGAGGTTCGGACAGCAGTTGTATATATACCTAAATCTGCGCTAATAACCAGAAACTCCCTGGGAGTTGGTAGAAGGAAAGAGATGTTACAGAACAGAATTCATCTGGCTTTTATACAGATACTTTATGAGAGAGAACTCATCCCCTGGAAAGGCTTATTTCTTTCTAGTAACTCTAAGGTCAGACATTGATGCCTGTGTTTGGACACTTGAATGACAAAATTGCTGTGGCAATTCAGCCCTGAACATGACCTGTGCTTTTTTTTTTTCCTAGAATTTACACAGCATGTAGCACATCACCTGCTGCTTTAGAGAAAAAAAACCCAACAAAACAGACCAACAAACAAATAGCTTTCTTTTGAGTGACCAGCTTGAGAGACAGGGAAAAATTTAAATATATGCATAAACATTTGAATGAATCAATGCACTTGTCTCTGTTTTTCTCATACCTGGAGAGCAACCATCACCTTCCAAGGCTAAAAATAGTGTCTGTAGGCAGCTCAGGTAGATGCAAACCACCTTATTCAGCTTTATTTAAAATCTCCTAAGTGAGGAACAATTTATTCTTCTGTGATATTACAGAAAATTAGTGGAATTAACCAGCAGTTATCTGGCAAGAACCCAAGAAAATTGCAATGGATTAAGTAAAGTTAGTTTGTAAGAAATCTGCCTGATTGACTTGTTCTCCAGCATTCCTTACTCCTAGAGTCATGAAGGCATGGTCACTAACCACAAAACTCTTAGTACCATATTTCTGGATAACTTATATTTCCCCTTTGAAGCAGTGTTTTCTGTAAAAATTCTGTGTGTTTGATTACATTCAAGGTTAGAAGCAAAGTCTAAGCACTGGCAACATACTACTAAATCCCCCTAACTTTGCTTTCTCTTTTGTGATTACCAAGGGCTCATCTCCACATCCAGTCAACAAGATAATTGAATAACATGGGTAACAAAACACAGCTCTGCCAAGACCTTGGGCTGACCTTGAACTCTGATCAGCTCACCATATACAAAGCTTCTTTGTGTAAAGAATAAACTCTGAGTAAGGAAATAAATTTCTGGACTTCTTTCTCAAGTATTACACACAAATGTGTGTTAAATATTGCAGTAAAAATGGCCCAAAATAGTAAGATTTTTAAGTCAGTACTTCTGTCAAGCTTCCTCTATCTAAAGTACATCATCACATGATGCTTGTACCTGTTTTGCACTAAATATATATGAACTCTATCAATATGCTACAATAGATGCACACCTCATGCAACATATTTTTCCATGACCCATTTCTCAGGTTTGCTTTATATTGCTATAACATCATTATGGGTCTACAGAGTAAACACAGTATTTTCATCCACTTTACTCTGCCAAAATAGCGGCTAAGAGATATGTATGCATCTATTACATACTCATTTATTAAGCAAGATTACACATGAGGTATTTCATCATCCAAAAAGAAATTAGTAGACAGTTGCTCTAATATTACTGTGCATAGTGATGAATCTTCAGCTTTGGGCCATGCAAGTTTAAAACTAAGGTAGGCTGAGGCACTTTATAATATCTGTTTTACAATGGGACCAGAAGTGCTTCTGAGACACCCTCTGTAATGGTTAACTTCAGAGCCAAAGGGTTAGTTTTCTTTGGAGAAAACAAAGAAAGCAATGCACTCCCAGTGCTTTTTAAAATATATATATATATATATTTTTTTTTTAATGGATAATTGCATTATTTCCCACTGTCAGCCAGCTCAAGGCACGCAAGAGTGTCGGTTGTCATTTGCTTCTGTTTGGGTTCCTCCCAGGACAGGGTGAAAGCAAGGACTGGTAATCATGAGAGCAGAAGCCTTACCATTTTTTAAAGCATTTTTTAAAGATTTCAAAAGGGAAGAGACATTTTTAAGATACCCAGGCATAATCTGTGTACTCTTCTTGAAAGTAAAGTTTGTAATTAATGTTGGCATTTCTGAACAGCCTGCTAGTGCTGGCTGTCCTGATAATGAAGAAGACATTGTGACACTGACATACAATCCATGGGAAAGAGCTGGTGTCTCTCTTGTAGAAAGTGGGCAAAGCAAATGTGAGTATCTAAGATGGACTAGAGGGAACATAACATAACTGAAAGATGTTCAGAAAAAACAAATGGTCATGTAGCCAGAGCAAAGAGAAACAGGAGATGAAGCAAGGAGTGTAAAATCACTGCTTTGCTTTCCCCAAAGCTTTTCCTGTCATTTCACCCTCCTTCCGTTTGTTTCTACATACTGCAGAGGAACAAATATTTTTATATTTTTAATATTCTAAAAGAATGAACTTGAAAAGCAAGATAACAGGAAAGTGTCAAAATCCAGTATTCAGAGCAAACCTCTGAATGGGAAACAGGAAATAATTTAGCTCTCCAAAACCACATGATTAAGAACTAAGAAGTAGTAAAATGCATCTAGTTTTTATGCAGGTCATTTTCTCAGTAGAAGGGTGGAGCAAAATCAGATGACTTTTTTGAAAAATAAGTTTTAAGTAGCACGAATATTATAATTTTGGAAATCACTTAGACATATTTCATCTTGCATATTTTCCTTACTTACACTGTGCTATATAAAAAAGGACCTTGGATAGTCCAGTTATGTAAGTAATTTAATGTTTTATAAAGTAACAGCATCACCAGGAAAAGACCTTAAAACTGTCAAAAGGTATATACCACACAGAATCAAATTTATATATAGCTAATTCTTTTGAAGGAGGAAGAACGAGTTGAACACATTGAGATTCAAACCCGCATTACCAGGAAGTATGTTAACCTATTCTGCTTGGCTTCTCAACGTGTAAAGGCAAAGCAGAATCTTCAATTCCAGTCCTCTTGAAGAGTTTTTTTTAGAACAGATTATAACATTTTGCCTTGTTTTAAGCATTCATCTGCAAACAAGCAAGAGGAAGGCAACACTGCAGTTACAGGTGTCAGGAGGTTCAAATACAGATAGGCTGAAAAGTAGGAATACCATTACTACATGAAATGATTGCTAGAGCGTTCTGGTGGAAGTTTGTAACATGCTGTGACAGACTCACATGCATCTATCAATTCTCACCTTCAAATGTGAATAGAATTAAAGTAGGGTAAGGATAATGAGAAAATCCTTTTGCATTTGAAGATATAATTCTGCACAGCATTTCTTACCAAGACCACAATTAATTTATATTAAAGTATGGGGAGCAGAGCAAAATAAAGAGAACACACTCTGGAGTATGGAACATTGCCTTGGAAAGAGATGATACGGCAAAGACAAACCCTAGGTTCTTATGTTTCCAATGTTTGAATTGTTACTCTGTCTCAGGAACAATGGATGAGAAAGCAAACTGAACCAGAGATTAAAAGTATGGACTATACAAGAAAGACCCCACTACAGCTAATCAGATTCCCCCTGAAGAGCTCTCCTTGAAAGAATCAGTTTTGGACCACCAGGTTTCTGGAGGAAAATCAAATCCTTAAAGAAATTTTCAATGCAAGAAAAAGGAAGATACATTGTGTTGAAAGGGTGACATACAGCATATCCAGGCAAGATAAACAGCAGAAAAAAGATGCACAAGCATGGGTGAATGGGGGAGGGGGCAGAATACACAAATCTGTGTTCAGATCATAATACAATTAACATTCCTGTGACAAGTCAGGTAATTCTGAAAAAGAAGCAGCATTAAGTCCAGCCAACATTGATCTCAGATGTGCATTCACCTGCTATTCCACCTGGCAAGCAAAAACAAAGCCGGTTCCCCCATGGGCCAGGAGCACTATTGGGAAGGGTGGCAGAAATCACAGAGCTCCAGGGGGCAAACTTTTGCCTCTGTGCTTGCCCATCCCCCATTAATCTGACAGAGATGCTGGTTTAAACCCAGTTCTGTTGAGAACAATCCTCCATAGGTTCTCTGTGATAAGGAGGGGTAAAGACAACTATAGTTGTAGAATAGCATAGATTGTTAGAAGCTATACTAAATACCAAAAAAAGAGATACAAATGAAGGGGAAGCAATACAGCTTTTTCTAAAGACAAGTGGTGTAACACAAATGAGTTGCAGTTTGGTTTTGGAGAGTCAGTGTACCTGAAGAAATTCTAGTGGTTTTATACATCTACAAATTCTAAAATCTTCAATACAGTTGGACA
The DNA here is from genome assembly GCA_009867235.2 of Psittacus erithacus. Lineage (NCBI taxonomy): Eukaryota > Metazoa > Chordata > Aves > Psittaciformes > Psittacidae > Psittacus > Psittacus erithacus. The sequence continues at coordinate 25,802 of WYDI02012754.1, read as the reverse complement.
CCAAAGATTTTTAAAGAAACTGAGCTGCCACAGAATAAAGCACTGGGGCTGGGAGCAGCCTGATAAGGGCTGGTGCGCCCATTCAAGCCAAAAGATGAGTCTTAAATCCTGCACCATGGGACTACCCTGGCTGGAACGCACTTTGGTGGGTGTTGAGCCTCAGACACACAGTGGCCAGCTTCTCCCATCCCCACACCTCTGATTCCCTTGGAAGAAAAGCAAGACACCCTGGGTGAAGGGAATCACTGCACCCTCTAACCAAGGTGTTAGGGCAGACAGGTATTGAGCCCAGTACCATGGAGCAAATGTCAGCATGAGACACAGTGCTACTCTGGCTGCAAATAAGGGACAAAACCCCTCCAAAACCAGCTGTAAATTGTTATTCTGGGCTTCTGAGCAATGCTGAGCATGATTATACGCTTGATTCTCATGATGTCAAAGAGTTGCTGCTTTATGTCCAACTTATTTCATGTATTTATTAATATTTCCCTGGAACACCACAACCCTGAGGTAGAAACCCAAGTGTGAAATAATGGTGTCTAGAAAAACCAAAACCCATAAGATGCCCACATTAGTATGTCACACTTTCATTCCTTCACCCAAAGCAGGACTGGTCTCAGTTGCTTACTTCCAATTTAATTTTAAAATCTCACCCAATTTTACTACTCCTCTTGCCACTGGAAGGCTTACTTCAGTGTATCTTATGCCTTTCAGAAAGTTTCTTGGCAGATCATCTTCCTGTTCTCTATGATAAATTTTGTACTAATTTCTGTTTCCCAGAGATGTTTATTCCCTCAAATATTTGCAGAACATTGTCAAGTCACCTTGCAATCACTGCTTGGAGCGTCCCTATCTCATTTGCAGCCTTTCTGCACAAAGCAAGTCAGTTCTTCCAGCCCTCTTTATCATTTATGTTGTTCATCTTGTCACTTAGTTTCTCTGACCTCTCCTTTCACTTTATTAATTTTCCAACACACCCTTGTGAGGTAAATACAGATTAGCAGCCTCCCTCCCTCTATATTGTGCAATCAACACACGACCGGTGAGGAGTTGATTCACTTGATCACACACAAAATACAGGAACATGGCCTGTGCAATGCAGCTGTTTGAAAGAGATTTAGGTCACTCTTTGTGTCACTTAAGAGGCTGACCATTACATGCATGGAGGATTAAATTTCCTCCCAAAACACTTCTCTCCAGTGTGTGTTCAGGACAAGCATGCTTCCAGCTTCTTCCCTGGCATGTGGATGTCGTCTCAGGATGGGACAGTAAACTCATTCTCTTCGTTGCTCTGTGTTCCTTTCTATGTTCCTTTCACTAGGCTGGGAGACAATATTGCACTTCCCCACCCTCCCCCCTTTTTCTGAACCAAGATATTATATTTGGTTAAGTGGAAGATAATGGAGTTTTCTATCTTTCTATGTGGCTATGGTATGCAGTGAATTTCCATTTTATTCATATGTTTTGTAGGTTACCTCCTAGTCTGACAAGAAAATAAAACACAGATTTACAGATATATCTAGATTTTTTAAAGACTTGGATGCCACTGACATTTATAAGATTACATTCATCCCAATTTATCAAAGTAGCAGTTACACAAGTGTAGTAAGGAACTCTTTTATCCTGTCTTTAATTTACTCTCAAGGAGTACATCTTTCACAAAATCCGTATCAGAGTCCCCTTTCTCATTTATTTTAGAAGAGAGGGGAGAGGTCTCTATCTGATCTGATAATGGAGCTATTTGGCTTAGCCCAGCTATTAATCCCTTTGACAGCTTTCCAATGAAAAGACAGATTTTCCATCCTCCACTCCAATTTATTTCATCATCTGCACTTTCCTTCTCTCATCCCTGGTTGGTGGTAATAAGAACTGTCTAGAAAAATATATAAATATGGCACATGTGCACAGATATAGGTAAAGCGGGCAGCATGGGTGTGATAAGAAAGAAATTCTGTTTTAAGAAGACTTTTACCTCAGTTATTTGCCTTATGAAAACTTAAATCAGTCATCATCCTTCCAAAAATATCCCAACACAAAATTCTGTTTTTCTCAATAAAAAAGCTATCTGGGTTTTATGTGTGTGTGTGTGTGTGTGTGTGTGCGGTGGGGGGTTGCTTGCTTATTTTTTTATGTTTTGGTCTGGCTTTACATCAGCCCCTATTACAGCAGTTCTCTCATCTTAATGAAAAATACTATTCTATAATTTTGAAGTGAGATTTACTCGTTGTGCTCTACTTCAGGTATTAGGCCGAGAAAAGCAACAAGTATGGATGTTGAGCTCTCCTGTCTGACCTGCTGCTCTGCAATTATCCTTAGCTAACAGTGTTTGACAAGGCTTAGGGTTAGACAAGTATAAATCTCCATGGAGAAGGAAGTTTCTTGGCCTTTTTACTTTCTTTAGCAAGAAAACCTGCTATGTAAGGCTACTGACAAAATAATTTATAGTCTACACAGTATTGATATTTTCAATAAAGTATTTTTATTTCAAAATGCCAAACTTGTTAAACATTTAGCTAAAATGCATTTATAAATAGAAATAATGTTTTGAAAAGAATTCCAAATTCTCTGCTTTTTTTCAAAACTTTTGGGGGTGGAAGATAATATTTTTCAGATGTAAAATAGCATCTTATTTCCAAAGATAGTATAATTCTACCAATACAAATATCTCCATTTTTAAAAAATATATTTATGATATTTAGCTGACATTACTATGGATCAGATAGAAGTTATTCCAAGGCAACTGTAGGCAACACTCAACTAAATGCTCAGTCACTCTCCCTGACTCTGCAACTTGGTTCATTGTTTGCTCTCTGATGTTTTTTTACAGGTGGCAGTTAAGCAAGATTTCAAATGAGGTCAGGAGAGGAAAAAAAGGATTTTTCCCATAATGACAAGCTGAGCAAATGACAAGACAGTGTGTGATTTTCCTACTTACATATCTACATGTTAGCTCCAAAACCACTTAAAAATATTTTCCATGCATGCAATCAAACACTTGCATTTTCATCAAGCTGCTTCAGTTTCTTAACTGAAAATGGAAATGTGAAAATCGAAAATGTGTCAGCCATGCTGGGCATCTCCTCTAGGCATTTTAAAATCTTCTATTTTCTTGCCAGTTTTTCATTCTCCTCTAACTCCAGATGCTAAGACCACACTGTGCAGTAGGTGGGTAAAAGGTGTTGCTAAAAGGAAATTCTACCGTTCCTCATGCTTATTGCAGCCACTTGAATGGTCTTCCTACATCACTATGAGTCAAGATAGCAAGAAAGGCCTTGAAACTAATGTTATATCTGGAAACTGCATGAAATGGTACAAAGATACTGGACAAAGTTCTCTCTTTGGAAAGGCACAGCAGTTTCAGCCACACTAGAGCAAGGCCTGCCGCCATGCCTGGGGCAGAATCCTGCTGGGGCACACATCAACAAATGTTTTTTGTTGCTATGGAAAGTTGTCTGTCTTGGCAGGATTTGATTTAACATGTTCAAGTTTAAACTCTTGATTTAAATCCTAGCTAAAAAGGCTAAAACACTTATTCAGGTTATGGGTTTCATACAAAGTAGAATAGTCAAGGTGGAAAGGGTCTGAAACTCCCTGCACATCCCCAGGAAACTGCTAAAAGGATCCTGTCTTCCTCATTAATAAGTCCCATTTCTGGCTTTGCTGAGACAACATTCAAAGCAGAATCGCTTTAAAGAAGGGCATAAACCACTGATATTTTGAGACACTTCAGTGACCACATCTGAATGTTAAACCACTTTCTGTCTACCTCCTTCCAAAGCATCATTGCAACCACTGGTATGTTCCCGTCTCTGATGTCAATGCAGCTCCCTAGAGGAGAATTGGCTCATGCTATAAGCTCAGAAATAGGAATTCAATTGTAAACTGCAAAGCTTCCCAAACAACCGGAATATTCTGTCACTGGTGACTTTGTGTACTCATTTTACATTTTCTAAGCCTTTTTCTAGGCTAAGACTTGAGGTGCCCTTTTCTGCTTCATGCCAGTTCAGTAACAACAACAACAAAAAAAAGCTACCACGGATTGTTTTCTTTCTTTTTTTAATGATCCTCAGTAACAACAACAAAGTCTGTCTGCTCAGCTGTCTGAACTGACAGTCTCTTAAGTCCTGCTGTGACTGAGCTGCCCTGAAATTCTACCACACAATTTATACTGCTTCCTAAGCACAACTTGATATCTTAACACATCTTGAAGTGAGAATGGACTTGTGCTTTATAATAGAGGTCATATGCCAATTTATCAGCAATTTCAGAAGGAAAACATTTAAGAAGATGAAAAATAAATACACATTTTCAATTATGTTCCCCAGCCCCAGCAAACACTCATGGTAAATTTTGATCCTTTTCAGGTTCATCTGTCCATATCTATCTTCTATATAATATTTCCTCAGTACCCCTTAATTGGGGAAGACAAGAATTACTGATGACGTGCAAAAAGAGAGACATTTATTTGTTATTTCTACAAACTTACACTTCAAGTGCATTCTGGTCTGAAGGCAGCTCACAGAAACCTTTGGTGATACAAAAATGAAGCTAAAAGGATCTACATGCCCTAGATAAATTTTAAACTTGTTTAAACATTTCCCTCAAATTAATTCTTTTCCTTCCATAAAGCAGTACTGAAAGAGGGGGTTAAGAAAAAACAATTTAATGTTCCAAGGAGTTTTCAGAATGAGTTCTTAACAAGCTCCAAGATTTCTTACTTGTAAACCAATCTTCTGACTGATTATGCTTCTTTGGGCAAACATGTTTACTTTTGTGTAAAATCAGTTTAAAACAAATTATGAAAACTTGCCTTAACAATTCTTTTGCAGCTCAAATTGCTTCTTTCAGTACCTGAAGGTTTGTCCTCAGCTTTGACAGTATATGCTCTGTAAGACCTGAGACTTGCACACTGCTCATCAAATTGGGTGACCTAGTCCCAGCACCATTTGAACAGGCAAAGCAGCAAAATGATTTCTGAGAATGGTTCACAGTGACAATGTCTGATGCAAACAGATAGGGCTGTGTTCTTTATTTTGATATGAAGCTTACTGAAATTATGCATCACTGCTCCTGTGTTGAAAGCTGAAATCAAATACAGACCATGACTGACCACTTAAATCTTGCACTCAAAGTGCCATCACCTTTTTTTTTTTTTTTTTTGAATCTTTTTAGAGCTTTGGTTTTTGAAAATTCATGATAACACTTTCAGTTTGATTTGGAAAGGGGAAAAAGTCAATGTGTCTCAATGTTCAAGCTATTTCCTGATCAGATCTCTTATATCAGCCCAATCCCTAGGATGCAGAGACCCCTACTTCTGAAAACCCAGCATTCCTCAAAGTTGTTGGCATGATAATGCAAAGTAGCTTTTGTTGTTTGTGATTATCTGCATACTTGGCAGACAATACACATGCTTTCCTAGGCACTCCACTAAAATTGCTTTCTTTCCTACCTTTTAAAAGCTAAATGAGCAAAAGAAAATATAGGAAATGCGACCTGTGGCATAAACTGTTTTAGAAAATATGCTACATGGAGCTAAAGCTTTATTCCATTCTTGGATTGAGGCTTCAGAATCACATAGCTACCCTTATCTCTCTGAAGTCATAAGACCATTAAGAAGAAACTGATGCATTTAAGTTTTAAAATGTTAACCAACTGATTGCATGGTTGACAGAGCAGCTCATTGCTGTTTCCTAGTGCTCAAAGCACCCAGTCTGGTAGTGGTGCTATCCACTGGGGTCCCCCGCTCAGCCTGCCCTCTCCAACGCCAAAAGCCAGCACTCCTTGAAAGCACTACCCGTAATCAAATCTGAATATCCCCTAGCATGTTACTCAGAACTAAACCAGACAAAACCACAAGCTTTGCCCACATAGAGGTTCAAACCAGTTCTGGAAGTACATGGTGCAATAATGCTAAAAGTGAACAACTAGATAAATAGCAAGCAATTCCTCCCTTGCCTGACTATGACCAAAACCAGGTCCTTAATTAACAGTGCTTGATAGTCCCACCAGGCCCTAAGCCCTTCCAGGTATTTGTGACTGATCTGGTTTGAATAAGCAGAAAGAACAGATGGTATCCATTTCTTCCAAGTCTGATAGGAAGGACATTAGCCGGGTAGCATAGGATTTGCTTCCGCAACTATTAATCAGGTGCGTGTCCATGTTCTGCAATATATAGACAAGACAGACCAGAATTGTGCTGTCCTTTCAAACCTGAGTTGCAGGAACCAACAAATTCCTCTTCAGAGAGCAAAACAAATAAGAAAATTGAAAACAAAGCAAGGAGGAAGGCTTAAATGAGCTATCTACTGAGTAGAGATGGGATATACAGAAGGCAGGGAAGCATAACAATCAGGCAACCATCAAACTAAAGCAGGAGTGCTCTGCTTGCATCAAAGTAAGCATTTTTCCAGATTTGAAGTGGAAGTTGTAATCATCAATCTATAATAGGCATTTTACTTACCGTCAGCATTAACTGTTCTCTTCATACTCCCCTAACTACTCTACAGTCTTGAGGGAACTAAACCAAACAACAAAACCCTAACTACATAAATCTCAAGATCTGCATGGCAAATATTTTTAAAATGTCTCAGATCTTCAGAAACAGAAGTCTATATTTAAATGGAAGAGTTGTGTTTGAAATCCATTAATTAGTTATTAATAATTGTTACTTGTTGGTTATAAAACACTTCTCCCAGTAGGCATAGTTACAATTTTCTCTCAGGACTTGTTCATCAGACATCTGTACTCTGCAACAAAGATGCTTGCTTACTGCTATACACTTTGCTGAAATTAAGGATAGTGCTATCTCTTATATAAATAGATTGTATGACAAGCAGGTATGGTAACGTATATTCTTAACAGGTTTTATCTTTAATCACAGAAGTATACTCCTAATTTACAGAGCAGAAAGTAACAAAGTGGATTGGTTAAGTGATTCAGTGAAGGTCACATACAAGATTATGCTGGCACAAAAACAGAACACTTGTGCTGCTATACCTCCCCTGTTGCATCTCCACTAAGGCTAGAAGAGCTGTGATCTTTCAAAGTACATGGCACCCTGAATTTTCTCTCAGTGGCCTGGACCCTGCAGCACTGAACTTGTATCCAACATAAATGGTGCAGCATCTAATAGTAAAGCTGCCTGCAAGTAACATAAAATGTATAATCTAAACCCCAGGAATTTATGTGTTTCAGTTTAAAATTTTTTTTTGCTCCTTATAAACAATTTCCTTCAAAAATCATAACCACCTCAAGGGGGCTTTCTAGCAGTTATCACATTTTTGAGTTACTGTACTACTCATTCTTCCTTTTTGCCTCGCCATTCAGACCATTTCCCCTTTCCATACCACACATCATCAAATTCATAGAACAGAAACCATTTAAGGCATCAAAATTATTGCTGAAGGTGAACAGGAGATGAAAGTCAAGTACCATGCTCTACCTGCCTTTTGGGATTCCTCACATACTGTTTTCTGTATTTCACTCATCAAGATGGTGTGCTTAAAAAGTTACACAGCCTGAAGAATAGAGGAAATAGCAGAAAGGAGAGAGAAGAAAAAAAAACAAGCTCAACCCTCCCGCTATTGCTCATGCTTGCCTATAAAATAATTTGAAAAAGATTCCCGAGTCTAATAGCAACCACAGCCATCTAGACAGTGTCTAAAGGGTGAATAATGCATTCATGACAGCTCAACAAAGACCAAACTTGCTGGCCTCCAAGGGCCATTTTACAGCTCACACAGAGATCTGACATTAGGGAAAGAGAGATTGCGTCATCTCAGATATACGATACTCTATGTATATGCAGCTGCTTTCTGAATTGACTTTCATAAGAAACATGTCACTTCCAGAGAAAATTGATGGGAGACAGGGTTGTCATTTCTCTAATTCATTCTTGCCTGTCACTTTGTCCTCCTAGTTCCAACCTACTTTGTAGACTGAGATTCACACGTCTATCAATTTGTTTCATGCATAAAGGTAAAAATATTGTGAAAGTGCCTGACTGAACTGGGTCCAAGGGACTTTAGTATTTTGGATTTTTCCATTTCATAAACGAATTAAAACTGAGGAAAGACAGACTAAGACATGTATACTTTAGAGACAAAAGCCTGCTTTCAAAATGTCTGAATTGATCAAATAAAGCATCTTTGAGAATAGTAAGTCCTCCTGTTAATGTGCAGTTTGATGTTACGTGGTTATACCAGCACTGTGTTTATTCTTGCTTTTAAATATAAACATAGTCCAGTCTGTGCAGACAGATTTGCTTTCAGACAGTTGGGAGTAGTTAAAAATGTTTCTAACAGTGCCATAATATAACCCTTGTAACTCATAATCAGACTTAGATCTTTATGGAACAAAGGTATATTTTTGCAGGTTTATAGATAATTTGGTGTCATGGGTTCAGCAGTAGTAAGTAGAGCCCATTCTGGGCTATGAAGGCTATCTCCTTCACTGCTTTCACACTGAGTGAGACCATACACTTATCAAGGAAATGCATCTGCTCACTTATTTCTGTCATTTCACTGGCCACCCCTCGTAATTACCTAATATAATTAAGTGATTTGGGGTTGTTATTAATACATATATATCTCCTTTGTGTTTCTCATCTGCTAGTTCAGTGGAGCTTTGCTGCTCCATTTACAATATTGCTGTCACTTCTGTGGCACAAAACAGCTTCTGAAAAACACCATTTTTCTGTTTATGGCTTCCCTGCAGGAGAAGGCAGAGACATAACCTGGCTGAGAAGAGGAGTGCCAAGCCCTCCTGCCCTCCTCCCAAACACAGACTTATCTTTGTGACACCCTGTACTAACTGCAGCAGCACTGTGGGGAGGGAGCAGGGACAGACTGCAGAGCTGCCATGTATTTAGCTCTTGCACAGGATGAGAAATGCAGAGTAGCAACTTGGCCCATAGAGGTTCATTGTCAACTCAAATAATTTCAGAGCTTTGGGCAGTACCTCTGCCACCAGTTGTAGAAAACACTAGTCATGACTAGCAACATCCTTGCCAGTGCTACAGAACAAGTGATATATTCAGAAAGCTGTCCACAGGTCCATTTCCTCAAATACTGGGCAGGGGAAGAGAAGTATTTCATCCTTCTGACCACTCCCTAGTTTTCCCCAACTCATTGCCTGAATGAAACCCTCCCCTGGGCCACATGCTAAGAATATGAAAAGCAAAAAAGTACTGGATGTAAATCGCCAGCATGATACAAATTATGTCCTTTTCTCTCACTCTTTTCTTCCCATTTTTTCTTCCTGTGCTTGCCCTAGATCGCAAGCTCTGCTTTCATTTGAAGACAGTTACATCTGTCAAAGCTGCTACATTTTGCATTCATTCATGCAGAGTGCAAAAGCTAAAGCAGGTGCTACAGATGCTTGTTTGATTAGTGCAGTCTGTTACTTGATATTTCACAAAGGAAAGAAAGGGAACGAAAGAGAAAAAGAAAAATGGAAAACAGTGGCATCTTTCAACAAATGGGTTAAAAGTGCCTTGTTCCTCTGTGACGGCTTCCATCAGACATGCCCAGCAAGGTAAAACAGGCACTTTTCAGACAGATGGTCACAAAATCCTTACAGCATTATGGCTCAGAGAAACAGCGTGTCTCACTGCCACATGCTGGGGAAGTAACTGTGCCACGAAGGAGATGCACTCAATTCACTTGCCTGCCTTAGTAGAATTTAAACGTCTAATGTGTCGAGGTGTTAAGGTACATCTAGTTAAAAGGCAGCTGCTAAAGGGAGATAGCTGAGGTTATGGAGACAAATAAAAGCTTTTTCCTAAGTCAATGAATTTTCATTCTGAGGCCAGAAGATCTTAAATCCATTTTAAACAAGTCACATAATCTCTGTGATAAGATTTGCATCATAGACAGCACAGCTTGTGGACAGTGTGCCACCAGATCCAGACACCTTCTTTTCCTGGAGATACCATGGAGACAGCCAGCACATCGTAGAAACTATTTCATGCAGGTTGCTGAAGTATGGTTACATCCAAAGTTCTGCATGGCATGTTAGCTGTGTGCTGCTGCCACACTGAGACAGGCTGCCAGGCGCTTTTGGATATGTATACTGCATTCACTGGAGAGAAAACTTTAGTCAGCATAGAACACTAATTTCAGTTGTCTAGGCATACAGTAAATCTGGATCTGTGGGTTTCAATAGGTCTGTCTTTCAAAAGATGGTATAAATACAGTCTGGATTTCTGTTCCCTATCTGTAGAATGGGGATAATAAATTAAAACACTACCTTTGTCTTTCTTTCTCTCTATCCTACTAAATTTCAAAGTCTTTTAGGAAGAAAAAAAACTGTCTCATCAAAATGAATGTTTGTTGTAAATGGCCAGCTGGACTCCAGACTCTTCAGATTCCTTCATCTAGGAGCAGAAATCAACATGTCAGTTAGATATAGCTTGGGCTGGCACAGAGCATCTTGAGACAGTAAAGCAGTCAGGAGATAGTGAGTGCCTTCTGTCAAATTAAAATTTTATATATTTTTAAAAAGACTACAGAGAGCCTTTAGAAATGTAATTTCTATTCAGAATATTTCAGCCTTTCTCTGAGGAAACCAGTGTTTATAACCAGGTAACCACGAAAAGTTTTCTGTTGGCATGAGGATCACTCTGACTGGAGTTCAGTGGAGCCCTTTCCCAAGCATTCTACAAAGCTATTATGAAAACTCATGGTTCTTCCTTCTGCCACAGAGCCACCTTTTCCTGCAGGATGGAAAAGTGAGGAAAAGTTTTCTACTGTGGTGTGGTAAGCAGGAATGTTCAGGTTGATAAGTAGCTGCCAAGCCAGATATGTCCCTCCCGCCTCTGCTGCACAGGTTAAGGGAAGCAGAACAGACCAGTGGCCATGACAGAGGCCCTAGAGGTGTCAGCTAGCTGGACAGGATGGGGCTAGCCTGAGGGGGTTAAATGTCACACAGGGCAGGAGAAAGCCCAAGCCTGGACATAGCCCAAGCAGTTTCCAGAGAGGCTGTTGCCGATCAGGTCTCCAGCTTCCTTATCAAGAATGCCAGGTTTTCTACGAATACAGGTATTCCTTCAAGTAGAACTGGAGTCTGTGGGATGGACTTACTCTACACATTACCCTGTGAATCCAGGCCGTAGCAGACTCCCAGCCAAAAACCCTGAAATGATTTAATCTTAAAATGCAACTGAGCCATAATAAGAAATGTATTCATCATTAGAACCACTGGGTGAAGACTTACCCCTTAGGAGGTGGGGCTTGCTGCCATGCAGTGCACAGGCAATAGGTCTACAAGCATGATCTGCCAGAAGACCCAAGGAGACTGCGGTTCTATGAAATCCTTGTTAGGAACTTCAGTCCAGCATCCCTTTTTTCTCCAAGCATCTCTCTGCTATGATGTCTTGTAGTCCTGATTTTCAGCATCTTGACTCTTCTAGTTTTGAAGCCTGAGGCCTTGCAGGCTAGGACACTAATTAAACTTTTTGTTGCTCCAACAGACAAATGCCTTTTTGCGACAAGAGAGATTCATCACAAGGTACTAGAAACCCACAGTGTCCTTTGACTTCAGATGAACTGAAGATGCTGAGCACATCCAAAAATGAAGTAGGTAACTCATTTCCCACTGTTATCTCAGAGCAAATGGCTAGACTGCAAGACAGGCCTCCACAGGTAGTATATCAACTCTCCTGCACCAATGACTCTCTGATACCCTCAGCAGGCTTTGATAGCAAAGGTTTATTTTATTTAAAGAGGCTCTGCCAATGTACCACTGCATCAGCAATGAACCTTCAAATGATGTTCACCCTGGGCCATGAAGATAGAAAAAACATTTTCTCTCAAATTTCCTAAATTAGCATGCTGTTTTCCAACTGCTGTCCCCTATTTGAGCGGAGCTGGCAGATTTATGCATTCAGTATGTATTTACTTAAACTACTTCTACTTAATGATAAAGGAGAATGTTAATTCATAAATAACTTTGGCCAGTGGCGTGCCTGAAATGTATACATTACTTATGTCTGTGTTCAGCAAACTGAAAAATAACAGAGTGCCCCAGCAGTGCAACCAGGCAAAGTACAAACCATTCAGCTGAGCAAGACAGAGAGTTCATGCTGCGCTCCCTTTACAGGCTAAGCTGGCAGGCCCTAGTTATATCCCTGTTTCAGTTCAAGCTGGCTGCGTGAGCTGCCAGCACCTGAGTCAGCAAGCCAGAAGGCGAAACAGAGAGAGCCTTCAATGGCGCCTGTATGCACCAGTTGCCACAGTGAACCTGGCAAGTTGTGACCCCAATTGAACTACTAGCAGGTATTACTTCTCACACACTTACCAACCGACCTCTTCAGATAGATCAGTGGTTTCCTCTACTCTTCAGCCACAGGAGACTGAGAATATCATTTCCCATCGGGCAAGAGATTCAGACACTGTAATAGCTCACATTTTGCCAGTCTTCCTTGTAAAGATACATACCAGAGCTGCTAGGCTGGGTTGCCTACAAGTTTTGCAGTCAGGGATTTTCATGAAAATAGCTGACAATGCAAATGGCTCTAGGAAATGTTTTTTGTGACCCTAGTGACCTTTTTCTTTGAGCAGATTGCAGCTTTTATCTCTTTGCATCATTTGGTCATCATATTTTTTTTTTATTGCTGAGTGAACCTTTAATGATACCACTAGCAAGGGAGAACAGTAGTGAGAAATTCTGTTATATGGATCTGCTAACGCACTTCATTGCTGAGGCACAGCACCCCAACTATCCTAGGCTCAGGCATTCACATTAAGCATTTCACTCTAACACTGCGGTATCTCTTTTTAGTCCATTACTGAACAAGTAGAGCACCTCTCCTAATAAAAAAATGTTACACTTCAGTTATGCTTCAATCCATATAGATTGATACATCTGCTAACCAAAACACAGACATACTATTCTGTTTTCTTCTTTGTGAGCCCATCCCCATTTCAACTCCAACCTGGCATAGCTGAGAATCTGAGAGAGAAAAATTAACAAGAATCCTTTCTCTGACCTCACTACAATTCAAACTAACCGTCTTTTAAGGAACAGAGGCCAGCCTGGCAATTATTAGAGTTCATAACTTCTTTCTTAATTACCTACATACAAACAAACCTCTGTAAAACATATGAAGACTGTGAATAAACTCTCATGTTCTCCAGCAATCTTTGTCTAATCTTTATTTTAAAATGTGAATACGTTTGAATGATGAGAATAATCCTTTGCATTTTTGTATTTCCTTGATACAGTACATGTGCAAACCTCCTCAAATCACAGATTCCCTTCAGCAACAATGTTGAAACATTTATTTCTGCTGAAACAATTATTTCTGAACTTTTGGTACTTTCATCCTGTAAACTCTGAAGCAGTTTGACCAAGGAGACAATCAGCTTAAAGGCATTTGGCTGCTAATGAACTACAGATGTGATGCTCAATAAGCTGAGAATGATAGTGCGTTTAACTCTATATACACTTACTTAGGTGAATACAGAGCTGAGAAACAACAGGGAAGAAACCAGGAACATATGACACAGTGTACACTAATCTCTGGCATCAATAGTTTGCATCTCTTTCTCCCAGAGTTTGCATTCTAAATGAAAGACTAATGGTCTAGCTTTGGTATTTCTCTGAGGTAACAGCATCCTAACAGTACATCTAGTTTCTATACAGTAGTGCTGAACACATGTTCTCATGTAACCCTAATCTCTGGATTACTCTGAATAAACAAATGAAAATTAATAGCATACCCACTGGGTGTGTGCTGGCCAGAAACCTCCTCAGGCTGACACAGAATTGCTAAAAAGGACTGTACAACTGGTGAAATGCAAGCTGTTTCTGCAAGGGAAGCCAGCAGTCTTGCAGGCTCCTGTATAAGCATGCTACCCCATCTGCCACAGAATGAGTTCGTAGAAAGGCATACAGTGAAGTAAACACGTTGAGCAAGATGTGTGTGTATGAAATAGTTGAGTAATGAAGAGTTCTTTATACAATGACTACTCTAAAAGTCAGACTCCCCAGCTGCAGGAACAACATTCAGCTGTGAAAATTTTGCTGGAAATCTTCTGAGACACATGCCTTGCAAGGTCACAGCAGGGCAGTCAGATTCCTCAAATTCAAGCAGAAGCAAAACACTTGTTATAAACGGATGACTGAGACCACTTTGAAAACAAAATCTATTTTAATAAGGCTGAGAAGCAATAAGCAAAA
>WYDI02012754.1:0-11521 GCA_009867235.2 Psittacus erithacus | reverse complement strand
TGTGCCAGATCCACACAGGGTACAATGACCACACCATATTCCACTCTGACACGAATCATAACTGTGTTTATCACACACTTAACAAAATAACAAGGTCCTATGCATGAGATTTCAGCTTGTATTTTTAGACATGCTGGGTTTTACCATTATTCATATATATATATATTCTGACAAATCCTGTCAGCACTGAAATAACTTGTGCTGGTGTCATTGTTCAGTTTCTAGGATGGCCAACACCCTAAGAAGTTTGCGAGTGTGAGAAATGGTTATGTATTAAAGCTGATAGTTCACAAGACAGGAAAAAGGACAAAAGGCAGAGCCACACCACTTGACCAAGCTGTAAGTTTTTGCAAATTTATGTTCTCGTTCACCTTGCCTGTCTGAGCATGCCAACTTGAAACTGCTGTAAGCAACACAGTAAGCAAGCAAAATGTTGTTTGCAGTTCATCTCTGACAAACACAAACGATGTATTATACCAGTGGAATCAAATTTTAATTTCACATTCAAATACCTTTTAAACCAGCCACCTTATAACAGGCTGATGAGTTATTAACAATTTTGAAAAGACCAATCTTCTTTCAATAGCATTGATGTAACAGTAATGGCTTCTTAAAATATTACCTCCTGCCAAACTAACGTGCAGAGAATTTGTTTAAGTTGCAGGAAGTCAGGCAGGCAACATGAACTCCGCTGCTGCTGGTACAGGATTCACATTGTTTGGTGCCTTTCTGACATCTGCATTTGCTAATTGATACAGACTTGAGACCACACCAAAGTACTTGTCTCTCTTCAGTTCAATTAGCAGGCAGTAAATGTTTCCAGGATTCCATCCTTTCATTACAGAATCAATTGAGGGGAAAATAGGTTTACTCCATGGGTCAAAATACCCCCAGAGATTTTGAGGTGCCATTTGCATCTCCTTAAAGATCACATCCTTGCTGCATTTTAAAACAGAACTATAAATGCCTTTCTCAGAGAAACTTCCCAAGCTCTTCATTAGCCTAAAGATAACAAAATGAGGTATATAAAACAATTCTGACAAAGAAGGAGGAAACCAGAGCTAGCAACAATAATCTGTGAGCTTCCAAGCTGATTGAAAACTGTTCTGACTGTAAAATGTAGTTTAAGGTTTTCCACCCTTCCCTGGGCAGCCCCAGACACTACCATAAACTTTGCCCCCTCTGCAGCTCTGTCAGTGGGTTTGTATGGCCACAGTTTAACCCCAGTCCCTGGGAAAAGCAGGCAGCCCGCATCAGTCCACTGACCTGGCTTTCAGTATGGTCCTACAAATCATGTTGTTGGCTTTGTGAAGTGGACCACAGAATGAGCAAGGTTTTCCCACAAAAGCAGTCAGAGCCATTTAACTTGCTCTCACACCTGAGAAGTATCATGTTCAACAGTAGAATGGAATGGGCAAAGGAAAGGGAGGGAAAAATTACTTGGGAGCTATTAAAGAGTTTTTTCTAGAGGCTAAAATCTCCACAGAATTAAGTATTCAGAAAACACATTGAATAAGGTCAAGTATGATACCACAGCCATATAAACCTACAAGTACAACAGAGTAACTAAGAGAAACTTAGGGGTTGAGTACATCTCTCGTCCTCACTAACAAGTGTTGCAGAATAGATTTGTTTTCATCTAGTTTTATGGGGGACAATAACCTTCTTAAAATTCAGTGGAGAGCTACTACTGTTATGCAAGCTTGTATTTCTGGTGAAGAGCTCTATAGAGCAGTTTTAAAATAAATAGAAAGGATTACCATCACTATGGTTAATGTCGCTTGTTGTTTTTTCTTTCAGGATCCCCAACTATTTTTTTTGTTTGTTTCTTTGTCCTACAGATAGAACAACATTTTGAGATAATTTTGCAGCTGTTTCAGGTACCTGATTATAGTAACTTTAAGTATTTGAGGTTTAGCTCTTTTGTCGTTGTTTATGCTCTTACATATTACCCACCTGGAGACAGCTGAGTGCTTTCCCTTCAGTGAACACAGCACACTTCTTACTTATGAATTCATAAAAACTAAGAGCTGCTTTCTCTGATCATTAAGAAAGACCCAGAATTTGGAGTTTAAAGTTCAGGGACTTCAAAGTTGCTATTCTTCAGAAATGAGACTGTAACCTGTGCTACATTTTTTTTGTCTTGATTAGCTTTCTTCCCATGACTTAGGGAGGAATTGTCATAGCTGGATATGTATCCATGAAGGAAGCTTACCAAAAACCCTAAAACAACCAAACAACAAAAGACCAGAGGCCAGTAAAGAAACTATAAAACATCAGTTGACTACTTTGACCCTGCTTTTTCCTAATTTTTAAAAGATCAAGATATGTATGTTGCTGAGCAAAACTTTTATGTTCTTGTTGACTTCAGAGGGAGAAAAAAATACAGGAGAAAGGGATCCTAATGTCTGAAACAGGAAAGCCAGAGGAAAAGTAGATGAATTTTGGATTTACTGAGCAGAACAGATACACAAGTTGAAAAGGAAGGAAAAAAACCTCAAGAGAAATATTGAGAACCCTGGGAAGTGGAAAGACAGAGCACATAAGTAGAATTATGTGATTTATGGCAGGTGCCAGGAAGTAAATCAATGGGAAACTGCAAAAATGAGACCTCTGCTGCTGAATCAGATTTTTAGAGATTGAGAGGAGTTTTCTTCTTGAATGGAGCAAGAGAACTTCTAGGGTCTTAAACCATTTCAAATACACAGAACAAATTTCCCTATTAAAATATTCTTCTTGGAGAAACTTTTGCTTTGAGAACTATTAAAGTTTGAGAACTGTGATCCTTTTTTAAAGTCCTTCTCCTTCCCCCTGCTTCTTCTATATATAGGAAAAGGTGGAGTAGGGTCCTTAAAAGAGGAGCAGGCAGACTAAAACAAAGAGAAGATCTCATATGGGATATTACAGCATTCATGCATTCCCATGAATAACTTTTTCTGACTTGTTTCTCCTCCTAAAGTTAGCAGAGGAAAAATATTTCTCTAGAGATTATATATTAAACTTAGTGTAGAGTCTGACAAAGTCTTTAATGCTTAGGCAACCTGGGATTTCTAACAATTATCTCAGTCAAGAGTAGCACAGGCAAAGGCTGGAGTGTTTTCCTCCAGCTCTCTGAATCTATCTTTTCTGATCATCCTTGTCTCAGGCTGCCCTTCTTGGGTCAGATTCAAAGCCTTATCCAAATTGAAAGGTCCTCTAAACCTAATTAGGCTTCAGAAGAAACTCCAGGCACTTCAGGCTTGCTTTCTGACACCATGTTCTCCCCCTGTCACTGCAGTCAGAGATGCTTTGCTGCAACTATTTGCTTTGCTGCAGCAATTAATGCTACACTAGTTTTGTGATGTACACTGATGGGAAAGAAAATGAAGTATATGGTTTCTTTTCACTAGGGAATTCAGTCAGGACAACTAGCTTTCTAACGGATCTATGCTGAAGTCTGAGAAAAGCTGTGGATCAGAGTCAAGCATAAATTATTTCCACTGTTTGTTTTGCTACCTTAGAGGAATGAGAAATCACCAAGAAATAGCACTCTATCAAGCAGCCTATCTGCAAAAGCCAGGACTGCACTTTAACAAGCCCTGCTCCCAGGAGCTCTTGCTCTGAACAGTTGCTGGCACAGAAATATTGACATCAGCTCACAAAAAAGTACCCAAAATTTCTACAAGATAGATGAAATACCAAGTAGGTATGCAGAGAGAATTAGTCTTTCATTTTCAGCACAGAGCGAGCAGAGGGGAGCATATTATCAGACCAGTTTGAGGAAGCTCATGTTTCCTTTGCCCTTGGAAATACAGAGCCTTTTTTACAGGTTAGTAAGTGCCAATCAGCAACCACCAGACTCATTCACCTATGCAGCTGGGAAACTAGCAGTGTCAAAAGAATTTAATTCAACTCCCCTCAAAAACTCCCAAATACACCAGCTATCTTGTTACATGCTTGTATAGACAGGCAGAAGTAGCCCAGCTGTCACAGGCATCAACTTATTTTGCTACTCTTGTGTTAATGCTTTGCAAAGCTTCCACAGGTGGAGGACAGTTGTGTGTTCCCAACTACATTTTCTCCCACCAAACTTTCTGTCCCAAACACTGAAATTTTGTTAATTGTTGGTTTCCAAGCTTCTGTACTAGGTCACTCTCTTCTTCCTAGCCTTTTCATTTAACAACATAGTAATGAATAACAGGAGAGACAGAAAAATAAGTCTTATCTTTAAATTGAAATGAAATAGGTGAATAGCCTGCACACGTGCTACTTTCCTACATGGAAGTGACTTTAAAGTTATTTAAGTCCTAGATTCTACTAAGAGAAGGAGAATTCCCTCTTTTCCACAAAGCTGTTCAATCAGCACTGCAGCCTTCAGAGACCAAGGAGCCAGAAGTCATGGCTGCAATAATTTAGTCTGGAAAGCTTTCTGGTGAAGACACTCTGACACCTCCCTGTTGTTATTAGTCATACCCATCTCATGCTGCTTTTCTATTCCCCTTTTCTAATAAAGCAGTACAATGCCCTCTGGCCTTCTAGAGACCTCATGACTTTAGGGAAATCTATATTTTTTTCTTCTTCCAGACAGAAAACCAGTTTGTCCCAAGCAAAAATCACTTCTCAAGCAGCAAAGCTACAAGGCCATACTTTTCTCAGCCACCCTAGCTACTGCCCAGCTACAATTAGCACACAGGTGCTCTAGAAAAGAAAGTAATCACACTCTCTAGAAGGATGAAGGCACTTGGCAGTGACCTCAGACATGCCATTTGCTGTAGTCCGTTTTCCCCACGAACCATCTTTTTTCACGTATATGGTTTTGTTTCAGGTTTTGCACCACTCAGCACTCCAGCTGGCAAGTGAAAGTCTTGTTTTCATGAGCTAGTAATTAGCAGAATCTGGGTCATTCGGTAAGCATTCTTGGCAGGTTGTTTTTCACTAGTTATATAGTTAACTCCTAAGTTAACTAGGCATCTGTCAGCAATTACGACCAAATCCAGGCAGCCTACCCAATGTATACAGGCTAGTGAAAAAAGGTAACTGATTTCAAGGGTATATAAAGAGGCAAATTTCCACAAAGAGAGAGAACTGGACAGGATGAAAGCCATGATAAGTTTTTGATAATAGCCATGGTAACTTAATTTATACATACTTTCTCTCTAGTTTTACATCTTCTTTTGTATCCAAGTCTTGCAGCCTCATTTGTTCTTCCCATCCAACAGTTACTCTTTCCATCTGCAGTCATTCATCTGCCCTACACTCACAGACATGTAGGCAGTGATGCATGTTGGCAAAGGGAACAGCCTCAATGCAGGTGGGTGCATTAGTGGAGTTCCTGTCATTCACTTCAAGAGGTTTTGGACTGGGTCACAAGCAAGAGGAAGAGCTGCCACTCTGAGCTAAGGTGAATGCTTCCTGCAGACAGCTAGGTGCTTGAAGTAGCAAGTAGTTGCAAGTACATGAAACAAGGCTGCTTCTACACAGTCATAAAGGGAGACAACCCAGCTTTGCAAATGCAATGCTTCACTTTGCTAAAAGGCTCTTGGGTACTTTTCTAAGTTACACCATTTCCCCCTACCTCTTTTCTCCCAAAATGGAGAAAGCAGATACGAAAATCATGGAGCTTCCTTGAATTTCCAAGTAGTATAAAACAGCATTTTACAGTAAAGTGAGGGACCCCTGAAAACAGGAGAAGCCAAGAGCTACCACTGAAGTCAAAAAGCAATGTAAGGCTGGGAATTCCCAGGGTCAAGTATAGAGGCAGAATGGAGCTGATTCACCAATACTAGTAATCAATGTGTGCCAGCAAATAGAGTCAGCTCCCTAGGACATTTTACCAAATACAAAGACTTGATGGTACCTCTACGCTATATATTAAGGTAGCACTTGACTTCAAGCTTTCTGTTTTATATAGTCTGGACAGTGTCCATACAGTAAGGACAAGAATTTTCATCAAGGTGCCAGTGATTCATCAGCCTTCATGTTTTGTATCAAGGAACTTCCCAAACCCATCTAGATTTCTGCTCCTGGTGGGTGAAGGAACTGGCATCAGGTTTGATGCTGATGTGAGAAAAAGAGTGATATCTCCAACAATTCAGAAGTAGTATTTGCCAACAAAACCCAACTTTCAATTTTCTCTGACAGGGAAATATAAAACTGAAGTGATAGTCAATGTGCATAAAGTTCTCTTATTCAACAAGGCAGTTTATGTCTTTCCACTTACTATGTTGGCTTCAACATTGTATTTAACTAAAGCAAATCCTATATTGATGGCATGTGCCTGGAGAATATTTTCACACACACAATGAAACCTAGCCATATGTGTATGTGTTTGAGCACACAAGAATGCATTTTAAATATAAAACAAATTTTGAAAGCTTATCAAGATTCCATTGCGAAGGATATTAAAATATACACCATTGCTGAGATTCTATTACTTGTGTATTTGTATATTATATCCTACCTAGTCTTTCAGCGTCAGTTCCCACGAGTGATGGCTGCTAAAACAAAGGAAGAAACAAAATTATTAGGCAAAGCCATGTAGGCAGCTTTTCTGCAGTTGCAGTTGCCAGGGAGATGCCTTCCATCTTGTGTCCAAATCAGAACAGCTGTGTAATTTGGAACCTGACCTGCAGGCAACAATGAGCATGCTGCGGCCATTGGTGAAAAAATGAGCAAAGATAGGGAAAAATAATTACAGACACCAATAAAAATGCAAAAACAACTCACCCCACGCACACCTTGTTGCTGAAATAAAATATTTCGCTCGTGAGACTTCTAATGTAAGCTAATGAAGAACATGGCTCCTTTTCACAGTGTTGAAAAAGTGTGGTTACCATAATTCCCATTTCCACATTAAAAAAAATATCTAATCAAAGACTGCTACAACTGGTACAAAATTTCACATTTAGTAGGCTTTGGAGGAGACTTACTAAAATAAAGGCAATGTTATGCAATCATCTGCTGAGAGCTCTGCAGATGACAAGACTAAATTAATGCCTGGAGTTCCCCTTTGAGAAAATCAGGGAAGCAAGATCTCCCACTACCCCTGTGCTTTTCATGCAGGAGACGGTTCTCGCAGCCTTTGTTTTGCTGAGATCAAAATTGTAAGGTCTAACACAAACCAGTGTTGACTGTGTTTGCTGATGTTTAGGCTAAACATTGATGCACACTGGAAAAAGTCCACAACACCTGATTTGTGTTCAACATTTTAAATAGTGAAGTGGTCAAACTGATTTGAGAAACTGAATAAATCACTGCACATGTGAAAAGCAGTTGCTGTCCTTTACATATTAAAATTTAGTTGTCCCTATTCATTTCAGGAGTAATTGTAAAATGATTGCAATGCTTACAAATGCTTCTAACAACTGATTTTAAAGCTATAACTTTTTTTTTTTTATCTTTCTGTCAGAGAAGTCAGTACAATGACCCTACAATGCTCTTGCACCATTTGCCCGACAGACATGTAAGCTTGCCATGATTCAGACTGAACTTCCTTTCTCCTTTGCCACCAACCAAATTAAAGCCCTTCCACCATCAGCTATCACTATCCATGTGCACTAGACAAGATTTCAGATGAACGTCTTTGTTTTGGAACTCAGTTATAACTAAACATGCACAAAAACACAGACCAAAAGTTATACTGAAAATTATATCACATCCTTCTAAGCAATGTTGGTGATGTCTAAGTTAAATAAGCTTTTTCATATAGAATCCTTAAAATTACATTTAAAATTAGTCAGCTTGATTTCCACACACACACTCACCCCCAACAGGTAATGTGGTCTGACTGCAGTGAAGGAGTTTGGGAGGGAGCCTGCCAGTTTCAGTGAAGTTAACAGGGAATTTTCAAAGACTGAAGAAGACATTTTGTTCCAGCTTTCTCAGGTTCTATTATTTAGACTACTTTATGTGAGCAAAAGCACATAAACTGTACAAGCACACACAATGAATACTGGCAGTGTATGCGTGATTAATTTCAGCATTACCAAAAATAAATATTTTGATGAATTCCTTATATGCTTGCATACTCAAACTAATCAGAATTGATATTATGTATAAAATGTCATTTTTCTGATTTTCCAGCAACCATTCTTCAATGGGATTTCCCATTCCTTATTTCTCCAGTTTCTCCTTTCAAATATATTCTTCAGATTTCCTTCTTTGTACCCAACACTGAAACAAGAGTGATATTCTCTGTGCTACCCTACAATAAACAAATTGCATGCATTTAGCAGAGACAAGTAACCATTTAAAAAATGAAAAGACAACCAAAGCCAAAACAGATTTTAATTTAAATCTCCGTAGGGTCTTGTTATATAAGGAACAGCCTGAAGGGAGATATCTTACAGATGATGGGAAAATTTCTTGACAGGTTCCTTTAAACTGAGATCCTTGTGTTAAACCTACCTCTATCTTTATATTTAACCATCTGAATTTTTATGGTCAAAAGGCAGGCAAATTACTAGCAAGTATTACATCTCACTATGCCTGTTTAAACTCACAAACTGTGTTCTTAAAGGATTAAACTGCTAAAAAAATATCACAAATGCATTCTAAAGATCTCTTGACCCATGAAACTCACTGGTTTGTGGATCTGCAATTAGGATGCATCTGATAAGAGCAGAAATAGAAGTGTAGGAAACAGGAAAGGAAACTGTCAAAATTATGAAACAAAGTATGCCTTTTGGGAACACTGCATATGCTGTTATTAGTACTATGATGCAGTTTCAACTTCTTTTTCTAAAAGAAATTAGTCCAGTTTCTTTTGTGGGGAAACATTCTTCTCTACTTGGAAGTACAGAAAAGGCCTGTTCCTTTTCCTTTTGCATCCCTCCCCTCTTTGGCAGCAGTCTCAGGTAATCAATCCCATCCTAGCTGCAAGAGCAAATTCTTATCTAGCAGTATCTGCTGTTGCAGTCTACAGCCAAGTCTCTTGGAAGGCTATCTCTTGGACCAGGTGTAATATTATTGCTATGATATTACTGGTAGTCTGATGACTAGCCAATATCAAGTCCCAGATTAGTTAAATTACCTAATACTTTCTATTACCAGAGCCCCTTTATGGCTCTCTACATTTAGGCTTAGCTAGAAATTTACTGTCTTGAATGATATTTTCTGTGTCTAGCATCTGTCTTGGCCTGATTTGCTGTTTCAGTTTGTTACTGTTGTTGCTTTTAATACAATACAAAATGCTCCAGTTATTTCTGAAAATAAATCTAAGCTTTATCCATGCAGATATACTTTGCATTCAGAAATACCTGCTATCTCTTTGAGAGACTTTTTCTCCCACTATACAGGGGAAAGGTTGGTGGTCTCCACAAATCTTTGTTATATTTATTATTAATCAAGCAAAGTTCTGTTTATAACAGCATAAGCCGTTAGTAGAATCATAGAATGGTTTGTGTTGGAAGGGACATCAAAGATCACCGAAGTTCCACCTTCTCTGTCATGGGCAGGGGCACCTTCCACTAGACCAGGTTGTTTAAAGCCCCATCCAACCTGGCCTTGAACGCTTCTAGGGATGAGGCAGCCACGCAGTGCAACCTGTTCCAATGCATCACCACCCTCACAGTAAAGAACTCCTGCCTAATATCAAATCTAAATATAGTGATAAAAATATTTTTAGTATCTTTGGAGTAGCATCCAGGACTCACTATTCTGATTCATTTTTTCTGGTCTAAGCATCTCTCTACTTTGCACTATAGATCAGCATAGCTCAACTACTTTTCTTTCTTATTAACTTCTCTCTCCAGCTAGCCCCGTTTAAAGGTATTTTCAGAGACTTGGCTGATAACAGTTCTCCATCTGATGATAAATTGGAGTGAAAACGCCTGGCTTTTTCTGCTGTTTGATGACAGACTCTCTAGTCCACTGAAGTCTTTTCACTCATGCATTGCTCTCCTAACCCATCCTAACATATTAGTAGAGTTTTCATCAGCAGTATTTTAACCTAGTCATGCATTTCGGTTCAAGTCTGTAGAATAATTTGGTACTGTCACCTCAGAGCAAATCCCCTTTGCTTACAAAGAAACGTAACTTCTATTTATTGGACCTAAATCTTGGTTTTGCTAAATTTATGTTCTGTTCATTGATATTTTTAAAAGAGCAGCCATTTGTTTGCACAAAAAAATTAAATATCATTTACAATCAGCTACGTAGCTACTGTTGATTTCTAGAATAAACTTCAACCTAAATGCTATGGTCCTCAGCACCAAGGAGATATGGCCAGATATGAGACATGGACATAATATATGATATCCATTATGTCCAGAGATATGGACATCCAGATGAGAAACTAAGAACTTTGACATCTGGTACACCCTGAGAAATCTGTTTGTTTGTTTGGTGGTGGGATTTTTGTTTGTTTTTTGGGTGGCTGGTTTTGGGGGGGGAGGGGGAGTTTGTTTTGGTTTGGGTTTTTTGGGGGGAGGGTGATTTGTGTTGTTCATTGAGTTTTTTGTTTCATTTGTTGGATTTTTTTTCTATTTGTGGGTTGTTTTGGTTTGGGTTTTTGTTGTTGTTGGGGTTCTTGTTTGGTTGGTTTGGGGGGGGGGTTACTGGGTTTGATTTTGGGGTTTTTTTAATTGCTAGCTAAGAAGCATGCCAAGACCAAATTTGCAATTCCAGCTCCCTGCTTAGGTAACTGGAAGTGTGGGGGTGGAGAGGAGGGGCAAAAGCATGCACATGCTCCCCAAACATGTAAATCCACAACCCCAAACTGTGTAAATCCAAATTTCTTGAGCATATAATCAAGGCTTCTTTTATCTTGTTATTCATTATTTAAATATTTGCATTCTGTGAAATGCAAACACTTTTCAGCCTCAGTGGAGCCCCGCCCAGCCTTCACTGTTGGTGACTAATTTAATAACAAATAACTTTGCATCTCACACAAATAAAAACCACGCTTAGTATCACACCACGTGAAATGTATCTGTATCACTTTAGAATCTATTTCTTTCCAGCCTAGTATTATAAATGCATATGCATACATGAAAAGCTTATGTTTTTAATTCATATTTATCCTAGAAAGCCAGGTAAGTCAATGTTAGTCATTGACACCCCAACAGAGCTACAGCAAAATGAAATCAGAAAAAAAAACCAAAACAAAACAAAAAAAAGAAAACCCCCAAAAACAAAACTGGAAAAGTAGCAGTCCTGGATAACAACATGCTTACATCTCTCCTGGAACATCTCCCCAAAACCTAGGCTTAAGTTATTTGTCACATGTACAGTTCTGCATCTCTGTAAAGAAAAAGAAGAGTAAAAACCCATGGACCTGGATGAGCGGGAATCAACTATGCTTTAACTTTAAATTACAGCTGTATTACACAAACTGTGTGAGACACCTGTGACTCTCTTCTCCTTAAAATCTGCTTGCAGTGTCCAGCACAAAGCAACCTGACTACAAGTTATAGATTCAAATAATAAATGATATTCCTTTTGCACTGATCACTACACTACTACATTGGATGGCTGCACACAAAGAGTTGTGGTCAATGGCTCAGTGTCCAGCTGGAGACCAGTAACAAGTGGTGTCCCTCAG
>WYDI02012752.1:0-11759 GCA_009867235.2 Psittacus erithacus | reverse complement strand
AACTTAAACAGGGGAAGTTTAGATTGGATATAAGGAAGAAGTTCTTTACTGTGAGGGTGGTGAGGAACTGGAATGGGCTGCCCAAGGAAGTTGTGAATGCTCCATCCCTTGTGGTGTTCAAGTCCAGGTTGGATAGTGCCTTGGGTGATATAGTTTAGTGTGAGGTGTCCCTGACCATGGCAGGAGGTTTGGAACCAGACTATCTTATGATCCTTTCCAACCCTAGCTATTCAATGATTCTATGCTTTTAAGGCTGATGAGAGGACATCAGTAAGTAACTTCTAGGGCTGTTTTTAAATAAGCGGTATTTTCATCTTTATATCGCTCGAGGATCTTCTTTGACTTATCTTTGTCTTCATAAATCCATTTTGTATCTTTTTCTTCATCCTTTCAAACACATATAATTAGATTGCATTGTTTTGAAAATATCTATATAGGTAGTACAGTTGATTGGGCTATATTTTATCAAAACCTCCTTTGTATTTTTTTCCTCCTCTGAGCTTGTTGAAGACTGCTTTGTATATTCCATTATCTTTATTCAATGCCTTTCATTCCTTCCTTCGCTCAGAAAAGAAGTTCTTTCTTAGTGATTACTCTCACCAGAATTACTTTGCAATTTCAGATTTTTTTATTAGTTCTTCTCTTGTAACTGGAATAAATTCTGAAACAGCTACATCTTTTTGAACTAGTATTTTACAAACCAGTGAACACTTTCAGACTTTTTACAAGGGCATGTGGTGACAGAAATGGCTTTAAGCTGAAAGAGGGGAGATTTAGATTAGACATTAGGAAGAAATTCCTCTTTATGAATGTAGTGAAAAAATAACAGGTTCCTCAGAGAAGCTGTGGATGCCACACCCCTGGCAGTGTTCAAGGCCAGGTTGGACGGGGCTTTGAGCAACCTGGTCCAGTGGAAGGTGTCCCTGCCTGTGACAGGGGAGTTGGAACTAAATGATCTTTAAGGTCTCTTCCAACCCAAACCATTCTATGATTCTATGATACAATTTTGTGTTCCAGAAACCTGTCAGACACTGTGTTCTGGAATATTGCTTGGAACAGGTTTTGGAGATGTAATTAAAAATGCATTTATATAAGTTTCATTTTTTGCATACATGGATATTCAGAAAGTCAACTTCTAATTTTTTCTGTAATTTTGAAAAAACCTGTCTGTATAATACAGTATTTGTCTCACTTTCATAAATGAACTCCAACTTTGGAACATTTACACTAGTTTTGCAACATTTTCATGGAATTCTGATTGTATCAGTTAAACTGTAAAATAATTTTCTTATGTCTTGTCACAATATTACTCATTTTTTATGGGAAGTTCTGCAAGTTTTTTCATTGCATTTTTTCTTAATATGTCCATGCCACTAATTTATAGCGTTGGCCCCCTCTCAACTTATAAAAAGACATTTTGTTGAAAACTCTAATGTAACTCAATGTAAATAACAGTCACTTTCATAAAACCAATGATGATGAAAAATCACATACATACAGAGCTTCTTAGACTGGTAAAAAATGTACAAACCTATTATTGTGGATCCATTGCACCATAAATAGGAGAAGAAGACATTATTTTGAAGTTTCCACTTTTTCTATGTATTAGGTTAAAGTGGATTTTAAATTATGGGTTTTGAATTTGGCTGTTCATCACAATGAAGAGATAATTTGGGTACCAAAACTGATACAGATGCCTCTACATGGCTCATCTGGAGTAAACACACATGCTGAGAAGCACAGTAAGCTCTGAATATGAAAAATTTGGTATCATGCTAAGGAAAAATACCCTTTAAGGTCATGTTTTCAGGTTTACAATAAAAAATATCTGTAAATGCTACATAAAAACCTCTGCTGCTTTTCCTCCAAAATGGCAGCATTCTTAATTACCCACAGAAAATAATCAAGGCTTGAGCTGATAGGCAACCTAACAGTATCCTGCTAAATCAGACCACATAGATTATGTGATGTCAATTTATGAATCCCAAGGTAATTCTGACATAGCTAAAAGTAATTTTTTAAGAACCCTGCATTTCTTCAGATTGGTTGTTAGTGTTCCTAAAATGGAGTGGGAAGGAATTTACCTAGAGGCTTAAGAACATAAATTAACCTGCTTACTAAGCAAGACCGCAAAATCCTGGAGATACATTTAATTTGCTTTCATTTCCGGAACACTTACTCATATACACTCTTTCATGTTTAGAATTGTTACAGATCATGTCAAATGTTTACTGCCTGCACATTAATATGACTCAGAGATAAGTACAGAAGTATGAAAAATCTCTATACATCACTTCAGGGTCTTGGCATCATGGTCTAAAAACACTTAATTCACTAAGACAACATTAACTTCAGCTCAAAACACAGCCAGAGGCACAAAAGTAAAGCTTCACCACAACTTACTGTAAGTTGATACTCTACTTGTTAGAACACTTAAATCAGATTTGGTTTCCAGTTTTCCTAACGCAGTGAAAGACCCACTCTCCAGTCGCTCAGGCACTTCATTTTGTCAATTATCAGAGAGTAACCAGCATACTTGTCTGACACACCTTGTTACCTTCTATTTCTTACTGTTTTATCAAAGAACTGCCTTTTTTGGAGAGTACTGAAGAGTCCTATGAAACCTAAACATGTTATGCAGGAAACAGAGAAAAGGCAGTACCTCACTTCAGCAGTACTGTTTTTCAGTTCTACATCTAACCTGATACAATACCAAGACAGGACCTTGGCTCCTTCTGCAGTTACAGAGAATTGCAAAAATAAATGATCTGATCCCTGGGGCAGAAGAAAAGTAGACACATACAGCTATTTTTTCACAGGGGGTGATGATCTCCCTGGAACAGGATAGCACAGTAACAAATTTAAATATTACAGATATGTCTTACAGCATTGAACTGCCAGTGGTAAGTAGTACAAATGACTTGACTGACTGGTCTAGCTTTTTTACACAATTTAGGTTCATGTAGATGCTTTCCACATAAAGCATGGAGTAAAATATTGGCAGAAACTTGATTGACAACAGAATGTAGGCATACCAGGAGTTGCAGCAAAAAAAAAAAGAAAAAAAGGAATATGATTTATTTAGAATTTGAGAATCTATATCTAAGGTTTATATATTGACAACAAACATAGATTGTATTTAAAAATAATCATTCTGTAAAAGGAAAATTCTTTGGTATAAAGAATCTCTCAAGTTTTATTACACTGTACTGAACACACGTTCAATGTCATAGCCTTATAGTTATCTCTTTAGATTTTTTGTTAGTTATAATTAAATTAATAAAGAATGTTGATCTCAGTATAAACAATTACATCAGAGCTTTTTGGCTTTCAGAAAGCCAAAATTGCTTGGAAGGTCCAAGACAGGTCCAAAAAAATGGTACTATGACAAAAATAAGTCAATGCAAAATATTGTACTTACATGATGAAATGTACTTTGACTGTTATGTGTAGTATCTTGACAGAGATCTGAAGTCTTTTGCTATAACTTTACTAGAATTTCTAGTACCGTTACATCACTTTGTATTCCTTTAGATGTAAATAGGAACATTTATCAGATGAACGTAGTTTGTGAGGAAGGAATCTCACATTTCTCTGCAGCAGCTTCATTTTTTTAACATTAGAAAATTTTTAAACAGCAGCTCTTACCTGTGTCCCAAACAAAACAACAAACAAAAAAAAAACCTCCGAAACCAAGCAAAACCAAATAGAACCAAACCAAACAGAACCGAACCAAACCAAAAAAACCAAACCAAACACAGTGTTTCATTCTGCAAAAAGGGGATACACTGAATTCACTTAGACATGTGACAACATAATATCCCAACTTTAACCCAAGATTACTGCTACCTTTTATATTTAGTTTATAGTACCCATATGATGAATATTTTTGCTATGCGAATTCAAAAAATTAGGTGGTTACAGGGTAAAACCCATGCAAATGCATCAGAACTTATTTTAGCCTGTGATTTCCACAAATACGTCTACCTTGCAATGCAGAAATACACAGCTAGACTTAAGTGACTTAACTCAGATTCTGAAAGCAGATTAATCCTATTAATGTATAGGTCCATATAAGCTGCCGTACCTCACCGAGAAATGAATACATTTGAACACTCCTTGACTTCAAAAAAGTAACAGATATATTAGATCAGTATAAAGAGAACTTTTCATTTTCTTCTAAAAAATGATACAATCTTGCAGAGAGAAAACAAGTCCCAGTTTTTGCAGCTATTCGTTTATCAAAAAGAAAATAATAAAAAATTCTGCACAAGTTTTAGGAAAAATTAAGGGTAAATAAAAACAGGGCATTTTTTCCAGGACTAATGAAAAAACTATTACGATCCTAATAAAATAAATGAATAACTAATGTATATTGGTTACTCATTGCCTTAGATTTTATTTGGCTTCTGTGGTATTTAAACTGACATACTTAATTTAGAATGTAATCTACAATATAATACACTACGAAAGCTAGTCTTTGACTAACATCAAACATTCTTCTCCACAGATAATGTAAAATCTCAATTTAGTAACACGTAGCAGATAACAATGCATGTCAGGTTATACTAGGATCAGTAGTCTATTTACAGCTTGGAACTGAAATATAGTAATAGTACAGTCCTGTTAGTACTTGGAAGATACATGTCCTAAGATGAATGTTGAAAGACCAAAATAATAAATTGTGAGTAGAGTCTGAGTTAATGGAGAGCTAGCCCAAGATCGTAATAACCATAGGACATAATAACCATTCTAAAAACAAAGTTTTATTCCCATCTAACTCTGACAGTGAAATATTTTGCCTTATCATGTATTCTCCCGAAATTTTAATTCAGAGATATGCAGTGCTCTTCAGCAGTACTCAAGATTCGTCTGCATAGGATTCAAAAAGCAAAACTGTCTACCTAACCACCATTTGAAATAATTTATTTTCCAAAATTCTATTGAAAAAAATATTTATTTGAAAGTTCCACTGCAATACCCAGTGATATAAATGTATTCCAAAAGGTAAACATCTAAGAAGAAACATTGTCTTATACAATTAGTAGCAATCAACGTAATGCTTAGACATAGAGTAGCATGTCCAGGGGGAAAAAAAGTAAAAAATCTCCTGCTAAATAATACAAGTCAAAAAGAGATTACCTTTTATAAAATGCATGAAGCTTAAGGATTATAGGGTATCCTTTGTCTATTCATTTTTTTTTTTATTATTATAACCATTTCATTATCTTTATGTAAATTATGAATCCAAAGCTCCTTTTAATAGAGTAGTCCAGTTTAAAGCTAACTGCCTAAGGTTATCTGGTATGTTTCTACTAAGTTTACTCTATTTAACAGCACAGGTTAGTGGTGACATTTAAATTTAAGTCCTAAAGATTTTTAAATTTGTGCATGAAGAAACATAAATTATTGTAACAAGCATTTAAATAGCTTTTTGTTTGCTTTTTTTTAAATTAAAGAAGCTTTTGAATTGCAATTGGAGTATCGCAGTGTATTATAAGTTGACTGATTTTTTCTTTTACGTTCTTTATTATTGGATAGCATAGTAATAGGCCTTAGGAGACATCCTACTACTGTAATCGGGGGAAAGTGAAATTATTTGATTAATCTCTATGACGGATTTTAATTATAGAGCGAAGGTAACATGTTCTCTGCATTCTAAGGAGAAAATTAAAAAAAAAAATTTATTACAGTTTAAATTCAGAGCGCCATCTAGTGCTCAATAGAAATGAAAAAATGTTACCACGCTTAAGCTGAACATATACATCTTTTAAACTAATTTATGTCAATAAGATCTTAAAGTCCATAAAAATTGAATATGTTCATGTTTAACATAGTACATGCTAGGAAATAATTTATTAAATGATGATATCTTAGATCTTAAAAAGGCTGTAAAATTTTGCCTGGAAAATGTCTAATATATCACTGTGCTTACACTTCAAAGTACCTGACAGCACAATATACCAAATTCAAGTATTTCTTTGCAAGTAAGAAGAAAACACTTCATATGAATTCATTATAGTTTCATATTCTGTTTTCCTTCCTTGATCACCTATATCAGCAAGTATTAAGTTTTTTTCTTTTTTTTTTTTTCAGTTATGGGTCACAGTTGCTGTTACATTGGTTGTTTTTTTTCATTATTTGCTTACTTCTCCTAGTATCAGTGAAAGGTATAGAACCTAACAATTTCTCTTATTTGCTATGTCTGATATAATTCATTGGTCGATAAAATATATTTCTTGGAAAAGCCTTATCTAGTGCTTATTAAAAAAAAGTCTTCTAGTCTTTGACTCAAATATATTAGTAGGATATGTTTTAAATTATTTATATTACTTATTTTGGATTGTTTGGTTTAAAGTTTGGTAGTCAAAAGCATAGCAGAATCCAGGATTCAGAAATGAAATATTTTTCTGGAAGTTAGTCACAAAACCTAAAAAAAAATGCAAGCCAAAATATTGTCTTTCCCTTTTACCAGAGAAGCTCCAAAAAAGGAAAAAAATGTGCTTGTAAAATTACTCTATCAGTGAAGTTTCAGCTGTGCTTCATGTCCTCTAGAAATACCAAATATCCTATGACCTAAACAGCTCTCATTCTTCCCTGTGGACATTCCATTTTTAATGACACCTCAAAAAGAACACTGAATTAAGAACAAGAGCTTTCATATGTAAGTACTGTTTAACACAGCTGCATCTGAATACTATGCTTAACAGATCCAGCTGCAGATCTTCGAGCAGCAGGCTCACTTTATGAACTTCCCCCCTTCTGCTTTCCTTCCGTTCCTCACCACAACTCACCAACACGTGCAATTTTTGTTAAAAATACCTCAAATTAAAACAAGATACAAAATAATTACAAGTATATTCTCAATGCATTCTACATTTAAACTGTTTAAGAAAATAAAGAAACACTGTCTATTTTTCCAAGGAAAATGAAGTCTTTACTGGAAAAATATTTTAGGCCACCAAATAAGTCAATATATGAACAGAATTATTCTTTATTGAACAATCATGAACAATGCATCTAGTGTAAAACAGCACAGGTTTATCCAAAATCTCTTACTGAGTAAATACACTTGACTGGCACTGGCTTCTGGAATATATATTTCAGCCTTGATTGCATGGCACTTTTTATGTGGATAAAAAGTGAGTGGTTAACGAAGGCTGTAATCTAAGTGCTGTAAGAACCCCACCAAAAGAATTTTAGAGACAGATGCAATGCATCACTGAATCTGTTTTATAACATTTCGCTACCACTTTCCTTTCTGCACTTGTAAACAATTTATCCTGGAGGAAAATCCTGTCTCCAGGCAGACTGCCTGTTGGGGCCTCATTAGGTGATGGATCATTTGGTATTCATTTATTTTTAAGTCCAAAAATGATAACAAATGACCTGTAGGTTAAACAAACAAACTAAAAAATCTCAGATTAGGATTTTCTTCCATATGTTTAGACCTGATTGCAAAGGAATTGATACACTCCCATACAATTTTCTTCAGCCTCAGGAGGAAGTTGTACAGATGGGCAATACGGATAAATCAGCTGATCATTTCAACTCTTTGGCTCTTACTTCTATATTTGAGAAAGCTAAATTGCCTTCAAACTGAATCCAGTTAGGTTTCAATGATAAAAATAGTCATTCGTTTCTTAATTTCTACATGGAAAAGAATCCTCTCCCTCCAAAATATCAAAAAAATATATTTGTGTAAGCAATTTTTTCATCACCGAGGTTGTTATTGTTCATGCAAATAAAAAAACAGAAAGAAGGAATCAATCTTACATCAACGTTACAATGTATTTTACCATAATTGGTTTTGTTTACTTTATGCAAAATGCACTTCTTTTCCTCCTAGGCCTCCCAGACAATCCTGATTTTCCATGAGTCAAGATTAATTTCCTTTTCTGAGTTTTTAAATAATTAGACACCAATTCTCCATTTGGAACATTTGGAATTCTGTTAGTAGTCATGAAAATTTAGCAGCATATTTATCAATTTATGCTTTAAAATTTTAGTGCTGTAGAAAATGTTAATTTGCTAAAAATTAATATTTATATTTAAATTGAACAAAATAATTGCTACATAGTAGTATTCCCAGAACTATAAGGGAAATGAGAGTTTCTAGCCTAAATTAAGCATTTTGAACATTTGATGTCTAGGTTAATACTCAAACCCACTTTTATTGCCAACAAAAGGTATTAGACAACTCCAGGCTACAATTCAAGCCTGAATCTTCCATTGGCACTGACTTCAGAACTCTAAAGCTGGTCAGTTTAATTCTTCTGTAGACATCTTGCTTCTGACCCTTGATAGTGTAGGTATCTATGTGAAATGGCTTTTATTTCAGAGGAATTGAAAAATAATAATCATTGAGTCTTTCTTTAGTTACTGACAGACACATCAAAACAGAAGTCTGTGTGGTTGTGGAGTCTCCATCCTTAGAGATATTCAGAAACCATCTCAACACGATCCTGGTCAACCAGCTCTAGGTGACTCTCCTTGAGCAGACGGCTTGGACAAAGTGATTTCTAGAGGTCCCTTCCAACCTTAAACATTCTGTGATTCTCTGATTCTGTGAAGTCATCACGCAATGTTGAGCAATCATTTTGTAATACAAAAATAATATGAAAATTCTTAGCTCTCCCTGCTGATTAAGCAGGTAGACTAGATGAATAATAGAGCATAGAAGTCTAGTTTTATCAGGTTTATGTGAAGTAAAATAATTCACTCTCAGTCTGTGGAGATTACTGTAACCAATACTGAAAAAGGCCACCACTCTATACTAAATAATCTACATAAAATGATTGTAACACAGTTAATAAATAATTATAAATAGATAATTAAACATTGACACTAACTGTAGGCATCAAGATTACCTTAGCAGTGACTGAAAAAATTGCATGAAATACATATAATATTCCTAGTTCTCCAACCTACATGTGTTTGAGTGCACTATAGCCACTTCCTCCTCTAAGGTAGAACAAGAATGTGTGAAAGCAGGATGCCCCTCATGTACACCATCATGTATCTAGGAAGAGATGAGCAGGCAGTTGGAAAGCACTTGAGGTCTGAAAAGTTTAGATGCAGCCAAAGTTGATCTGGGATTATCGTAGACATCCTCTATCTTCTGTAGTGATTTTGGCTGAGGTAGAGTTAATTTTCTTCGTAGAATCTTGCATTGTGCTATGTTTAGGATTCATAAACAAGACAGTGCTGATATCACATAGATGTTTTCATGGTTGTTGACCAGTGCTTACACAGAGTCAAGGCCTTCCCTGCTCCTCAGTCTGACCCACCAAACTTGCCTGTTTATTTTAGAAAGGAGAATAAAACAAAAATAAGAAAAAGAATTTTAAAATTCCCCATTGTCCCTGCAAAACTGATCCCAAAATACCAGACATGAGAATTTGTGCAGTGTGAGTTAATTGGGATGTTCTAAGCCAAAAAAACCCTTCAAAATGCAAAGATAGCCTGAAAAATGAACAACAGTATCCTATTCTTGGTGCAAAAGAATATATGGTACCATATAACTGGTTTACAAGGCTGCTGCCTTATTGTCCAAGCATAATGAGAACTTGGAGCTTTTCCAGTGCATGACATTAGAAAATAGCTGCATATTTTTGAAGATAGCTTTTTGGTAAATCTGAAAGCTCAGTGTTCAGATGGGGTTTTTTTTTCAGTTTGGCATACCTCTATAGGACATTAAGGCAAATGTATTTGTTGCCTTTAATGTAAATAAAAACAGAAGAGAAAAGTTTCAGTCCAGTGACATACACGGAAGAGGAAATATCGCCATTGAGGAAATATCGCCATTTTCCAGCTTTTGATGCTAATATTGCTGACATTTCATCTCTGTTCCTCACAGTTATCCTGAATCCTTCACAGTGAAAAGTAGACAAGTCAGTCAGTGAATTCCTTTCATTCCTGTACACTCACATATACACAACACAAAGATATGCTGACATATTGGCGCACATATTACTATATGAATTTATATTCTAAATGTACTGAAGTAAGAATAGGCACTTATAATGTATTTTGAATAGAAGGATTCCTCTTTATTAATTTAAACGTTACTTGGTGGCATTAATAAGAGTCCAGGAGAAATAACTTGTTCTCATTAATTCTACTTAGGTCATTGTTATTTTTTTTTGGACTTTCAAGTAATAACACTGCTCAGGTTAAGTAACAACTAATAAACTTCTGCTTCCTTCACTATCTACTTAATAGCTGGCATCTGCCTCAAGGTAGTGACTAACAAGCTGGTAATTAAAAGTCTAAATTCAATGAAAACATCAGTTTCGAAGTCTGAACAGAATTATATTTCAGGACGATATAGAGGCCCCAGTCTATACCGTTACTTTTTTTAATAAATGAAAAAATGACAATACAATGTCAATTAATTTCTTTCTCGATAGGAATTGCAGAGATCTACAATTAATTTACATTCATTTGTCATCTTGTGAAAGAAACTTACGTAATATTGGAGAGGATTTAAGGTTTTGATTCCCATAGGACAATTCATTACCTAAATTGTTTTTTTTTCTGACACCCATGATTTTTCCACTGAAATGCTTCATATCTTATAAAATAGGTAATATTTTCAAAATACAAAAGTGATTTAATGATTTATATCTTATTATTAAGAGAAATTGGAGTTTTCAGTAACTTCTAGCTACTTAGAAACATTCATTTAGGTCATCTTTAGCCAAGATAAAGCTATTAAGTTAAGACAGGGGCTAACTCACCAGGAGTAAGTCTCTTTCTAAGTTAGGAATAATCCATTGGATATTATCTCTTTTCTCTCCCTTTCACCCAAGGACAGATTTCTATCTAGAATTCCTAGACTTCTGGGGGATAAAATTCCTTCTGAGCTACTTTGCATCACCAGCAAATTTTGCCATCAGTGATAATCTTTATCAGTGCTGATAAAGAACAATGAATTATGTTGAATTTATTAGCTGCTTTTAATCAGAATTCACCACTCCTGATTAAAAAACCCACAACTTTTTAACATCCACATAGTCCTGAGAGCCACTAATTTTTATTTTTGCCACTAATTCTTAATTGATGGAGATAGATGACCGATTCTGATATTTTATTCTTTATTTTTTTTTAATTACCATTTCCTAGTTTATGGTTCTGTTTATCATTTTCAAGTATTAGAGTTCTAGTTTCACTGGAAAACTCTCAGTTATTGGAAGAGAAAATTTAAAAAGCCACCACTCTCAAAACCATGTGTCATGGTTTAAGTCCAGCCAGCAACCCAGAACCACGCAGCCGCTTTCTCGCTCCCCACCCCCAACCCCCCCTTCCTCCCTCCGCTCCCAGAGGGATGGCGGGGAGAATCAAAAGAATGTAACTCCCACAGGCTGAGATAAGAACAGTCTATTAACTAAGGTATAACACAAATCACTACTGCTACCACCAATGATAATAATGATAAAGGAAATAACAAGAGAAGAGAATACAATGGCTCACCACCAACCGATACCCCAGCCCCACCCCAGCAGTGATCTAGCCCTTCTGGGTAACTGCCCCCACTTTATATACTGGGCATGATGTGCTGTGGTACGGAATACCTCTTTGGTTAGTTTGGGTTAGGTGTCCTGTCTCTGCTTCCTCCCAGCTTCTCCTCCTCCCTGGCAGAGCATGAGAGCCAGAAAGTTCTTGGTCAGAGTAAACATAACTGAGCAGCAACTAAAACCATCGGGGTTATCAGCGCTGTTCCCAGGCTGAAAGTCAAAACCACAGCACTGCACCAG
>WYDI02012749.1:0-72425 GCA_009867235.2 Psittacus erithacus | reverse complement strand
GGAAGAAGTTCTTTACTGTGAGGGTGATGAGGCGCTGGAATGGGTTGCCCAAGGAAGTTGTGAATGCTCCATCCCTGACGGTGTTTGAGGCCAGGTTGGACAGAGTGTTGGGTGACATGGTTTAGTGGGAGGTCTCCCTGCCCATGGGAGAGGATTGGAACTGGATGATCTTAAGGTCCTTTCCAACCCTAACTATTCTATGATTCTATAACAGGAGCAATTAGCTAATAGGCTAATCGTAAAGTGTGCCCCTGACTATTGTACTTTTCAGTTGCCAAAGACTTAGGAGTAAACAGCACTGCTCAGCTTGCCTGTCCTAAACCATTCTGAGATTTACCCCATTCAACATTTCCAGGAGGATTTCCTAATCCTTCTTGGGGGCAGAACTTCATATCTACAGTATCTTCTTTCCCACCTCTCATGAGTCGGGATGAGCTGTACTTCTTCCAAACCAGCAGCATATCCAGCTCTTGAAGTGGGCAGGAAGCCATGCAACTGGGAGTAGCTGTTTGCAGCTGCCAAGACCTCACATTTGTATGTTTGTGATAGAATCTCATAAACCAGTCTCCATCCTGCTTTACTGCTGATTTAATGGTTGGAGGAAGAACTTGACTGTTTATTAAAACATTAGACAGTAAAGTTTAACGATAGACAGTAAAGGGTTTTGTTTTTCCATCCTTCTGATTGTTAAAGCAACAACAGGTTGGGCTGAAGAGGAACCTGCTTCCAATCTCTGAATCCAGTATGACAGTAAGGGTTTGTGATATGACTGGGTAGTGCACTGTCCATCAGGCAGGATGAAGAAGTTAGCATTACTGCTTCTGTGCACAGCAAATCCAGTATCTGAAGAAGGTCAGGGCCTCATCACAAGGCTGGCTTGATGATGGCAGAGGGAATGGAGCAGCACAGCTGTCTTTGAAGCCCTTTGTTGTTGCTAATCAGCGGCACTAACTGTGTAAATCTTGCCAAAGGTATTTGCTCCATCACTTGTTCTCCTTCCTCTCTGCCAGAAGGCATCTCTGCTAAGAGGTCTCAGTGGGAGCCAAATTCTCCAGTGGTGAGTCTGAAGGACAGACAATCTCTTCCAGCTCTTCTGTCCTCATAGTAGCCTAAGCTGATTCAGGCCCAGAGCTCATATGATAATTGGGTGTAAAAATATGTTCAGGCAACTTGGTGCAGATTGATACCTAGCTCTGAACTGTGAAAGTGATTTCTTAAGGTTGGGTTGCTGGTTTTTTTTGCATCTTCTCTGGGCCATAAGGCTCTCTCCCAACATTGCCTCTTCAGCCTGGTTCCTGTGTTGAGCCGGTTGGCCTGGCTCCTCTTGCAGTCAGAGGAGAAAGACAGGACTTCCTAGAATGACTTACCTGGTCTAAGAAGAGTTCTGTCTCCAGAAGGATTGACCTTTCTGGACAGATTGTAGTGAGACTGTACATGAATTTGTTTTGACATCTGACATGTAGACAGGTTATGTCTGCAGGAGCAAATCTGGCTTCAGACCCTAAAATACAGTAAATGCGTGCTTCAGCATCCACCTCCTTGGGGCTCTCTTGGAGAGCCCTGGCTGCAAGCGCAGCAGTCCTAGTGGGGGATGATGGGCTTCCTGCACCTTACTAAGTTCTTTTAGTCCTGAGCAAGCCGAATGCAAGTTGTCTTCTAGCTCAAGTCCCAGTCCTGATAGAGGTTCCCACTCACTGAGTGTCTGGTGGATCATATAGGAGGGTCAGTGGTTCAGATGTAGAAGAAGCTTCTGTCCTCCTCTTGTCCTGCAATAGGGTATGAAATCCAAGTGCTGCTGGAGACCAGCCTGGTGGCTGAGGAGCTGGTTCATTTGGGAGCTTTATCCAATGGATCCCTGAATGTGAGAGCAGGGTAACATGTGACTTTGCTAGCTTGGAGGAGGAAGAGGGACAGAAAGAAAGTGTGCACGTGCACCAAGATGAAAAGGAGAGGGCTGATTGCTTGTGGTCCTGGCATAGAGAGGTATTTGTATAAGCTCAGGACATTTTGGGCACTGAGCTGCTTTTCTGAGTCCTCCAAAAAGGCTTTCAAAAGTAAAGTTGCCATGCGTTAGGAGTGAAGGTGCTGTTGTGAACAAACAGCCTTCTCCAGCGATGTCTGAGAAATAGCAATCCCTTTGCATAGGGTTATCATGTGAAGTCCTCCAGGGATCCGTGGTAGGGCTTTTTCTGCCCTATCTACAAGTGACCTGGGAACAGGAGCAGACAGAAGAACAAAATTTGCAAGGACATAGGGTTACTCAGGGCAGTGTCAGCAAAAGCTGACTGCAAAGAAGTTCAGAAGGGTTGCAGCATACCAATGGCTATGTGATGACACATCACAGAGATTTGTGGTTGCCAACTACACATGGAGAAAAATCAACAGTGGCCAACCTGTATGGTGGCACAATCTAAATGAGCTATTTACCTCTCTGGAAGGTGAGTATAGGGGCATTGCAGGCCATTTCTGGAAATGTCAGCAGTGACCACAAAGGCAAGAGCAATGTGAGGAATAAATGGACAATAAAACAGAGTCTGTTATTATGTGACCATGCATCCCGTGGTACTCAGTTGCTGTGTATATTTCTGGTGTCTGTGTCTCACGGGGCCAGGCACAACAGAAGATGTGAAAGGAAACCAGAGCTACCTGTTTGTAGCAGCAGGATTTTCAGTGACCAGGAGACCTTAAACTGAAGGGGAAGGAGCAAAGGAGGAAGAAAGTCACGGGTGGCTTGGAGATGGTGAGCATGGAGCTGGGCGGACCTCTTCTCTGGCCAGAGCTAATGCTGTACAGAGGAACAACTGTGGGTCTCTGTGCTCAACAGTTAGGACAACTGAACTGCGCCAGCACTCGGGAAAATAGATCAGTGGGGGCACATCAGTAAGAAACAGCACTCCTAATTGGACCCCTGCTGCCATTTGCCTATAGACAGCAAGTTCCACCTTGCCCTCATTCCTTATTCTGGCCGTTCCCAGTCAGCTCCTCTTGCTGGGCGGAGGATTGCAAGCCAGGTAGCAGGAAGATGCCATTTGTACAGTGTGCTGTCATCTGGGCTGCACTGGGTGACAAACTGCAGCCCTAAAAGACTTAAATGTACTCACCCTGACTACTCAGTACTGGAAAACCTCTGTGCATCTGAGGATTAAATCCTGGCTCCAGTGTAAACAACAGAGCATTTTCTGGCTGAGTCCAGCAGGCCAGAATTTAATTCCACATTTTAAAGGCTCTTTAAATCAGCTGTGATATATAACCAGTCTTTTCAGCCTCTAAATACCTCAACAAGATTGGCAGTGCTTCAAAAGGGCCATGGGCCGAATTAATGGCAAATCCGTAGGTTGGGAGAGAAACTGGAGAGCCCAGCCAGGGCAGGGTGAAGCTGCAGAGCTGGAATTGATTCTGGCTGTGGCTGTGGCTGTGGTGTGCAGAAAAAGCTGGGAGCAGGTGAAGCCCTTTGCTTTTTAAACACCAAAATGCTGTTGATAGATTCCTGTTTGTGCATATGCCATTTGGATTGTGTTTGTGCATGTATATTTATATACATATACACACATTCTTACCTCCCCACAAGTGCATGCATTAAAATACGTATATTTCCTCAGCCTGCATCTTCCTGTA
Organism: Psittacus erithacus; assembly: GCA_009867235.2. Classification (NCBI taxonomy): domain Eukaryota; kingdom Metazoa; phylum Chordata; class Aves; order Psittaciformes; family Psittacidae; genus Psittacus; species Psittacus erithacus. The sequence continues at coordinate 68,810 of WYDI02012749.1, read as the reverse complement.
CATTGCAAAAATACAGACAAAAGAATAAAGTCAAGTCCCTTACCGTTGCTAAGTCATCAGAAACTAATATTGCAGCTACTGGGCATTGTTTTTTTCCTGAACTATCTCCACTTCAAGATCCTAATTTAATGATTCTTTCCATAGCTCTTTATATTCTATTATTTATAAGAAACAATATTCAGTCCTCCCTTGACAGTATTTGCAGGGCTGCAGAAAGCAGTGCGGCAGAAAGGTGGTAGAACAATTTTGGTTATGTTTCCATAGCTACCTAGCTGCTAAATGTGGTTTATTCCATTTTAAAGTCAACCAACACACACGCATGCACACATACGTACCCTCTCACACGCAGGCACTCGCAAATTACCAGATAAAGTATATACAGACTAATCCCTGGTCTGCCTATTACAGCCTAATGTTCCTGCGATTTGTATATTTAAAGGGCTGCTTGCTGCATAAATAAATGGGAGGGCAGTGTTCTTGCTGGATATAGCAGGATGATAAACATATTGTTTCTTTCTTGCTCTCCTCTCCAACGTGTGTGTTCCAGTCGGTCGCTGTAATATTATTATGGATATTTTTACCCAGCAGTAGTTCGTGGAGGAAGTCGGAGGTAGGATGGTGTCCTCTCGTGGTAAATGGCATTTCTGCAGCCTCAGAGCAGAATGGTGTTAATAGCACCCATGGAGAGAAATGGGGGGGGCGGGAAGCGGGGTGTCCTGGAACTGCATGGGTATTTTAGAGACAAACCTCTCTGGCTGGAGCTCCCTACTTCTGCAACCTCGTGCAAAGCCACCTCAGCAGCCCCCATGCCCCTGATACATCCCTATGACCTTTGAAGGTCCCTTCCAACCCAAAGTATTCTATGCTTGTGGTGCACAGCATTCAGTGCCAGGCTGCAGGCCACTGGTTGCACTCAGTTTTCCAAGACCATCACTGGTCTGAGTTGAAGGAAGAGGAAAATGAGGCAGAATGAAAATAATGATTGGTTCCAGCTTTCTAGAACAGAGGAAGTTTGTTAGGAAAGTGTGCATGACAAAACAGTGTTTTGTCAGATCTCAGAGATTGTAATGATGGGCAGCAACACTGCTTTCCACAAGGTAGAGGGGAGGGAAGGGATGAGGATGTAAAGAGTAAGTTTAAGGTGGCCTTTAGAAATGCCTAACCTGTCACCTGGTACCCCACAGGGGCAGCATCCTGCTCCTCAAGGGAATGCTACAAAGAGTTGGGAGGGGAGGAGGCATCTCTTTGTCCCCCTGTACACCCCACACTTGCTGCTCTGCCTCTGCACACCAGCGATTTTATTGTCCACGAAGGGATGTGAGGATGACAGGTAGCCTGATTGCTCCCACTGCCTCCTTGTTAGCGCTGTGCATTTGCAATATGTGCTCTGATGGCTCAACCTTGACAGCGCCCTGGGGCAGGTAGTGCCCATCCCTGCTGGAGCTGAGCTGGCTTTACAAATTCTTCCTAGCCTTGCTAAAGAAAGAGACCTGTAGCTTGGGCATCTGACTGCTCTGGAGAGACTTTCAGGGACCACTCCCTCCCAGTTACACATTTTGTAGTGCTTTGCTGGTAAGCCCACTCTTCGTCTCTGTGAAATGGGACACATAAAAGCCGAAAGCAGGACAAGAAATAGCCACAGACAGGAACAATGGATAGAGAGTCCATAAGAAAACAAGAGAAGGGTAAAGAACATACCTAGCAGGAATTTCCTGCCTTAAGATTGGACTTGATGATCTTAAAGGTCTTTTCCAACCCAGCTGCTTCTGTGATTCTGTGAGGAGGGTAATATATATATAAGGAGGGTATAAAGATTGTGTATATATATATTTGAGTAGGATAGCATTTAGCTCTTGTCCATCCACACTGGTCTGGGCATCCAGCTCCCATTCCCTCACACACCTCTGCGGCTTTATCCTTTGGTCATGCCACAACTCCTGAGAACTGCATTGGCCTTGTTGGTGGCACACAGTGGTGGGGATAGTGGATGTTGGAACAGCGACAGCTTTTACTGTAAGATGGCATGGTTAGTGGGACTCAGCCCTCTGCTGCATCCTGGCAGCCCACGCAAGCCACTCTCAAGGGGTGCTCTGTGGTTAATCTGTGCCAGAGCTGTCCTGCTCCTCTGAGTGTGGTTAGTTATTGCTAGTACACATCATCCCTCAAGAATCTCTGTGGTATTACAGATTGCCAATATTTTCTGTGCCCTGTTACTTTTTTTTCTCTCCTTGTTTCTGTGGAGTAGGAAGTGTGGTCATGGTGATGTTATCTTCCCCTCCAAAGCAGCAATACTGTTCAAGTTACTTCTAGATCTCAACAAAAAGATCTCATAAGCGGTTTTTTGCAGTGGCAGGGATAGGGATGTTTTACCTAAAGTGGAGAATCTTTGTCACCATTTTCTTTTTTTTTTTCTTCTGCTTTCTTCTTTTTCTACTGTCTTAGGAGAGTGAAAGCCCGTGTTATTAGCATTTGTAACCAGATGCAGAGCAAATAAACCACCATTCTAAACAAAACTAAAACCCTCTTACTATCCTTCATCTGCTCATACTTCTTGTTTTGCAAATTCCGTCTGCTCCACAAGGTTTCCGAGTCTGCCAAGATGCCAGGCACAGTCACAAATTCATCCTTCTGGATTGCCTCTATTGCATAAGGAGGAGTAGCAGAGAGCTAGTGGATAGCATCAGATGAGTTGCTGGGATTCAGCTCAGCCTCATGCAGCTGTGCCAGCACAGGAGCACTGTGGCTGTTTTTGCATGGAGATCGCATCTGGGCGAACCTGGTTCAAAGCTTGACAGATTTTATTGTCCCAGATATATTCCTTCCCAGGCACAGATCTGCTTGTGTACCAGACCCAAGCTGCTTTATGCACCAGCAGTTTGGGTGTCTGGGCTTTTCCTGGCTTTGTGGGGAAGATGCTCCCACCTTTCTTTGTGAGTTCTTTCTATAGTGCTAAGCAGTTAATGGTGCTCAGTGCAGGGCCAGCCTGTTCTGCCATGCAAAACTGGATCCCTTTTTCTTCCCAAGCTGCTGCAGTTGCATTCTCTCATAGACTTGATTTTCATCTTTTATTGCCATATTTTTCACACCTTTCTAAGCAGGAGACCACAGAAACAACCCAGGGCTGGTTTGCCCAGGCTGATGACTGTGGGCATGAGCTGCTCGCATGGTCATCACCCCAGGCCTTGGTTGTAAACCCTGATATGCAAAAACATATGCATGCAAATGAAAAACTGAAACCTTATAAATAAGGACATCCACAGCAGCCCCCAATTATGTTATTTTCCTCCACAATGTGAGATGGTAATATTGGGCCAAGAGGCATTGTCTTTAATGCAGGTGTCCACTTTATGACCAAGATGTCAACACACTCATTGTTGACTTGTCTTGGTGTTTAGAGACATTTGTCGTTGTTGCTTTCTGCCAGACCTGGACAGGCTGGTGATAAATCAGTTCCCTATGGCCATGATACTCTTCAGTGTCATCATTAAGAGTGATTATAAGCAATAGCAATAATCATCGTGTCACTGTTTCCAAGGCAAGTTTTGCTGTCTTTGTATTTGCACTCTTTCATCTCCAGCTTCCCAACAGCCAGATGCTGGAGGTCAGTGTGTTTTGCTGCCTCTGTAGTGGCAGGTAACAGTCTTAAAGCTACAATATTGTCAAAGGATTGCACTGCAGGCCCCTCTCTGGCAAGAAAGAGGTAGCACAGAAACATTTATTCCTGTGTTTTCTGCCTCTTTTGCCATCAGTACAAGGCAGGAAACTAGTGGAACCTGGCAGAACACAGCTTTGGCTTTTCTGCTGTGGGAAAGGGATCCCCTTTCCATTGCCCTGGGAAATGGCAGAGTTGATAGGAAAAGCTGCTTCCATGCAGCAAAGACACAGCTGGCTGAAACACTCATCCAGCCCTCCCCTCTGGATTAAGGAGGGCTTTTTTTTTAATCAGTTCAATGTTTTACAGCTCAGATTCAAATAGAAGCTTAAGAGCTTAATGAAACATAAGGATGTGTTGGCATGGATGTGCCATTTTTCCTGTCTGTGCCTGATGAGTCTGTGCACAGCTCTGCTTGGTGTCATCCTGGTGAGGAAAATACCTGTGTCTCGCCATCACAACCTGATCAGGTATTTACAGGCTTTTCATTGGCTTGCTGGGAAGGTGAGACACACAGGCAGACCTTCAGCTAGTCAATCAGGGTTAATCCTCACAGGGTCATGCCATCTTAAACTCACTGACCCAGTCTACCTGGCAGCCCTTTGCATGGTTTCTCCCTCTTCCCCAGTGCTAATGACTGTGGCTTGATGGGTACTGGACGCAAGGGGTCCTCGGGGCTTTTGGAAGCTATTGTAGGGTGCATTAAGAGCCATCCCAGGTGCTGCCATTCCCAACCTATTTCTAGATGGACAGTGCTGCCTGAATTTAATTGCAGATAGGTGCCCAGCGCACAGGGAAGCTTGTTGCTATTCAGCATCGGTGGTCAGCCGCTATCTGCTTCTTCACTTGGAAGCCTCTGAATCCCAGTGAAGCCTCACCATCTCCTGCCTCTGGCTTGGTCTCTCTTGCTTGGTCTCCTCCACTCTTGGATGCCTCTTGTGCTCCTTTGCCAGCCTCAGCAGCTGCCCCTCTCTTTCTCTCTCTCTACATGCTCAGCTCATATCACAGAGCAACTTTCCAAAGCAAGAACTTCACCTTCCACCTTGTAGTTACTGTGAGAAACAGGGATTGTCCAAGAAGCCAAAGAAACCCCAAGACACAGAACATATATCAGCAAAGGTGTTTTTCTCTGCCCACTGTGATGTGTCCTGTGGAAGTGCAATTGTGTTATAAGGTCAGAGAACACGGAGTATCTAAAGCCTGGATTTAAAAAAAATGCAGAAGAAAGGGTGCTCCATTTGGGGAAGGAAGACTCCTCCCAGGTTTCTGCACCAGATGCCCCCAGCTGGTGTAAATAAAAAAGAGCTAGACTGGTTTACTCTACCTGCAGCTGCTGTAAAATACTTTTTCCAAAGCATTTTCCTGCCGAGTAGGTTTTCTTTTTCTACTTTCCTCCAACTTAAAATGTCATTGCTCAAATCCAGACATGCAGCCTGATCGGTGACTAGCAGCCAGCAGGATGGCTAAGAAACATCAGACCCAGGCTGAGGTCAGAGACAGAAATGCTGTGATTCCCATGAATAAGTCCAACCTGTTCTCTTTCCCAGCACTTCCAATACCCTTTCTCCAGAGCACGCAGCAAGGATCCCTCAAAGGCACAGGGCTGTTGGACCTTACGGCTGGCAGACGTGCCAGATCGAGCTGGAAGGAGTAGCATCATCTTAAAGGACGCCTCTAAAGCTGACACGTGCAGCTCTGTCAATGTCCCTGCTAAGCCCCAACACCTTCGGTGTCATGGTGCAGCACTGACATGGGGATGGCCACATCAGCTGGAGGGCACAGACCTGGGCTGAAGGGGTCTCCTTAAGCTTTTCTGCTGCTGCTGCTGGCTAGGTGAGCTTGTGTTTAAAGATGTCTTCCTCAAAGTCAGCCATCTGTGCTGTTTTCACTCTGAATGATAAACACTTAAGGGTCACCTGCTTTCTTTAATCTCTTCTATCTTGTATTCATCTGAGCTGTGCATCAGATTAATTATGCTTCTTTTATTCTTGCCTATGCCAACACGGGGGTATCATTACTGCTATTGCTTTCTCTTTTCATTATTGGTATGCTTTCAGTCACCAGTGCCTAATATTCTGTACCACGAGAGTACACTTTCCTGATCACCCTCCTTCATTAAGAAAACTTAATTTTAGTGCTGATGGGAAATGAATTGATTAAAGAAAACAAACCACCCTAAAACAACCATGAGGCTTCTGGTTGGATTAAAAATTAAAATTAATAATCCAGTGCTGCGTTCAGCTCTGTATTTATGTTAATATTTAATTCAATAATAGCCCATGTTTTAGAACATTTCCCCATTTGTTTAAAGCTACAGATGAAATTGCAATTTCTCAATAAAGTAGAACAATATGTAGCTAACTGGTTTATGGTAATGAGGGGGAATGGCAGCTCAGAAATCTTCTACCTGGCAGGGAGGGGAGGTTTCATCAGTGGGAAAGGGCGCGGATAGCAAAGCTGCAGAGGAATGCAAATCCTGCTTGCTGGGGGAAACTTGACAGCTAGAAAAGAGGCTGCAGGTTGCAAGGCAGCAGCGCAAAGCCCAGAGACAGTGAGAGCTCTGCATGTGGCAGCGACTTGGCTTCAAAATGTGCGTTGCCACTGTTGCATGGGGTTTTTTCTTTGTAGCATCAAAGCGGCTGGTGATGTTTGCCCTTGGGAAGGACAACTGCTGGACGGCCAGTGAAGATCCAGGTGCTGGGCTGGGGGTGTATCCTGGCTGGCGAGGACACGTCTGGATGCCTTGCAGGTTCACCACTGCTCATGTCTGGGTTGTTTTCTCGAGCAAAGCCTGCTAGCAGAAAAATGGTCCAGTGGGGGTGTTGCCGCACAAAGTCGGAAATTTGGGTAAGACCTGGGATTGAATGAGGATGCAGAGTCTGGTGTGAGACTGGTCCCAGACTGAGTTTTCTGCTGATGGCTTTAGAGATGCCTTGTCTCCTGCTGGAAGTACCAGGCAAGATGAGCTTTAGTTCATTTCCTTTTCCAGTACTGAATCAAGCCTGGCTGAAGTAAACCTCAAGCACTACTGCAGTCATGGGGTTAGGACATCAAGCATTCCAAGCATGGCAAGGTAAACTGAGTCAGGGAGGAGAATCCATTCATGTTTCAGTGAAGAAAATCAGCTGGGAAGGACTTCAAAAGTCCAGCTCAGTTGTTCTTATTTTCCAAGGTCTGAAAAATGGATGTTCTTGCAGAGGCTGGTGCTGGGGTTTTGGCTTTTGGGAGATATTACAAACCCCCTTTTCTTTCTCAGGATAGCTGTGATCTTGAAAACCAGAATAATTCTATTGCCTGATGTCACACGGAGCGCGAAGCAGTGATCAATAAAATTAAGTGCTTTGGAAGTGAAGTTACAAGTGAGTTTTCTAAAGTTTAGATACATACCCAAACTTCCTTGAACCTTTTGGGGCCTAATTAAATTCGAGGGGATTTATAAAAACCTGCATGGAAGATAATACTTTTTTCTATTAAGAAACTGCTTAATAAAACAGATTATGTGTAAAATAGAAATACGGGCTTTGCGAAGAAAGAGTGAAAAGACACTAATGAGCAGCGTCTGAGTGTTAATGAATCATATTAGCATACCATTACCTGTGAAGATTATAAATAGACCAACCAGTTTTAGGTTTCCTTTTCTCCAAAGAGCCTCAAGTGATTTCTGAAGGTGGCTTGATGCAGTTAGTCCTGTTTTGTAGAATGGGAAACTAAAGCAGAAGTGCATCACTCACATTCACTCTCAAGCTTAGGTGAAGGTGATAATGAGAACATTGTGGTTGTATTTTTATATAGTATGCTTTGGCCTTTGAGCATTCCAAAAGTGCAAGGCACCATCCTGACCTCTAGGTAAGGAGCAGCTCTTCCTCCTGCCTAGAGATAGAGTTGAGAAGCTCACAGCTCCAGCAAGTACCTCCCTTCTTAGAGCCAAAGTGTTTTGTTCCTCTCTGGACCTTGTGTGGACTGTGTCTACTCCAGGAAGTATCCTGATGGGAATGGGTCCTCAGGGCACTTGGCAGGCAGTGAGTTTCAGGGTTCTGCTGACATCAGAACTTCTCCCTTCCGCATGGCCGCTGATGCCTGCAAGTAGTCCCACCAGTCAGGCAGTCTTGGTTAGGGGATCCAGGCTCTGTCTTATGTGATACTTGTGGTTTGTTGATCACTGTTTAAAGAGATAGTAAGGCATATCACTCCTCCATCATCATGTCATCCTCAGCCTGTTCAGTGGAAGCCAGGAGTGATTTAATTTTTGCTTTCTTGCTCTTTTCAGCTCTTCTGGGAGCTGGCATTGACATCCGTGATTGAGAAGAATCCCAATTATAGCCAGATAGGACTAGGAAAGATGGCTGTTAATGGTAATATCATTAAATATATGCTCATGGATGTCTTTGTCACCTCAGATGGTGCTGTGGAAAAAGAAATTACTGCATTTCACTGGGGCTTAGCCTACAGAGACTGACTTTGAGAAGGAAGGTAGAAAAGGGACAAGATGCCAGTGTGCTGGGAAAGGTGGAGCATGGCATGGAGGCAATGCTGGGTCACACAGGAGCACTCCTTCCTTCTTATTATTTACAGCGAACCTCCCTGTTGTAGTGAATGGACGCATTCAGTAATATTCTGGATAAAGAAGCTGGGAAGAGGCTCTACTAATAATTGTGAAGGATGTCAAGAAGGAAGAACTAATGTGTTTAAACATATGGGCTGGGATTCCTCTCACCTCACACATCATGTAAAAATTAGGTGAGAGCTCATTTTAGGTCTCTCTGTAGTTTGTGCAGAAGCAAGTTTCTTCCAGAAGATGATTTGTCCTGTCCCAAAGGGAGTTGCACTGCCTGGTGTTGCAGACCTGGTAGAGTAAGGAGCCGTCCTTGCATTCTTCCATGGAAGAGCTGTAGTCTTACCAAAAACCATGGGACTTTGTCTCTGACATCCTCTAATAATGTAGGCAGATTCATGAGCCGCATATGGGTGGGCTGAAAAATGTAGCTATTGCATCACCATAGTGGAGGGCAGATTCTCCAGCATAAGGTTGGAGTAGAAAATATCTTCTCTGTCTTTTTGCCTGATCAGTTACTATTGTTTTGCATCACTGCCTGGTTTTGGGATTTTTTCCCTTCTTTTTTGGAGGAGTATGGATGTGTTTTACATCTTGAGGCTCCTGGATTAACACCAGCTTGAAGAGCCAGAGGTGTGCTGGGATATGGAAGCAGCCATTGTTTTGGGCTAGACTCATGTTCTGCTCCCACTGTGTTGCTCATGCTCAGTTGGGCCAGGATGAAAGCACCACTTGATTGGAAGGTGTTATCTTCTTCCAGGCTGGGGATCCCAGCATGCCCTTGCAGTGGAAAGACTCTCACTTGGGTGTCTTGTTATTTTTACCCCTGTACTTTTGAACAGATGAGGTGAGAAAAAGGCACCGATGACAATATTTTGCCTTTTACTGCTGGAAGCAAGGATGAGTTGCTTTGTTTTACCAGACGTGTCTCTGCAGGCTCCTCGCAGGCTGTCCGCAGACCACAGTCCATGATGGCTGTCCTGGGGAGTGGGAAGGCTGTGACACTACGTGCTTGGGGAGAAGGCTTTTTTTAGATCTTCTTATTTCATATATGCCTTTGGAAATTCTCCCCTGTAATCACAGCCCTCATCCTGCTCCCAAGCATTGCTTTGAGGGCAGCATGCAAAGCTGAGATTCCTGCAAGGAGATGAAGGTTTAATGATCTCAGGTACCTGGGGCTCTGTAGCTCTCCCAGCTTATCTTGCCATGTTTATAAATGTGTTTGAACTCAGGCTTACAAGCTGCCAGTCAGATCTCCTGTGCCAGCATACACAGGTATCTGCTTATGGACACTTCTGTGCCATCAGGGAGACATTCTCAGGAGAGTACCGGGCTGGGCAGTGGTCCTTGTGTTTCACCTACTACCCTATGAGCACAGCATCCATACCCGAAAACACCCTTAGAGTCCTAAGAAAACCCTTCGAGTCCTAAAAAGTCCTTTGATTCAGAGCAAGCAGCATCTTCCTTCCTGCAAAGGGAGATGTAGTAGAATTGCAAATGTTCAAGCCCACTAGGATTTTGCTACGCATTCAGCAGCACTGCATAGGGTTTTTTTTTCACCTTAGGGGTTTAGGCTGCACAGCAAGTCCAGTAATGAACTGTTACTCTGGAAAATAAGACTTTCATTAGGTTAGGATTCTGCCAGGGTATTTGCGTTCCTTTATAATGAGCCATGATATTGTGCAAAGCCCTGGCATGGAGCAAAGCCCTGGCATGGAGCAAAGCCCTGCTTATCTCACTGCTATCATTTACCCACTTATCATGATCAGATACCCTTGCCTCAGTCAGGTGCTACAACTGGAAGAAGGGAGGAGGACCGTGGTAATGTTTCTGTCTCACCATGGAGATTTTTTGGGGGTTTCAAGACAAGCACAGGTCAAACAGTGGTTTTAACTCTTAATTGCAACCCTGCCTTCTTGTTACAGACCTCCTATAAAGAAATGCTGATTTTCTTCTTTTCTTTTAGTTGTTTATTATCATCACTAACAGGAACTGAAATTGCAATGCGTGTGTCTTCTGGTGTGAAAACATTAATAACTGCTTTGGCTAAGCGTGGAAAGATCATTTATTTTACAAATACACAGAAAATTCAGGTTGGCTGGGATTACAGCACAGCATTTCTTTGTAGGTAAAGGTTTTAGGGCACTTTTTATCATGAGAAAGAACTAGTTTTACATAGATCTGTACCTCCACAAGCAGATGTGGCCTGGCTTCTCACTCACCAGCCACAACCTTAAGCCACAGAGCTGGTAAAGCGACACATTTGGATAAGCAAGACACGAGCATGGGAACAGGGAACTATTTTTTCCCTATCTAAGGGTCTTGATCAGAATCCATTATTTCTTCCTGCATCTCCCCTTCATCTGTGCATGCAAGGCTGGGCAAGGTCAGATCCTGCCATGCTACTGCTGTCACCTCGCGCTATCCTTATGTGGCTGTGGCACATCTTCCCTTGTCCCTCCACCAGCTTTTGAATGTTCTCTGTGCTCCACACCTCCAGCAAGGACAAGGAACAGTAAATCCCAGCAGCCTCCAAAAAAACCCCATTTTAATTAAAAAAACCCATCATAAGGGGAGCTTTAAAGGACATGAAACAAAACAGGTGTGGATCTCCTCTCTGCCTCCCCTCTCCTCACCTCCTCCCTCTCTGCAGTGCTCTTCAGAGCAATTTTCATTTAAAGCTTTTTTGATTTCATCAGCTCTGGAGTCCATCAGCATTTTTCAGTGCAGGCCACGTAGGCAACCTGGCAGGGATGTTGCTCAGCTTGGAGCAGCAAATAGCCCCTGGGGCTGAGCAAGGTCTTGTCTAGGCAGGGCTGGCAGGGGCTGGATGCACAAGGTGACAATGTGACTTCCCCAACCCCAGAGCAGGTTGATGCTGCAGAGTAAATGTTGAGGTTGGAATTGGTGGCATCAGGGAGGAAGAGGAGGGTCTGAAGGTCCTTTGCTGTCAGGACTGACTCGAATGAGTCTGGGGCTACAGCCCAGATCAGTGCAAGGACTGGGGCAATCACAGAGGGGTGTTTTGGTGTGCAGCTGGAGACATGACATGCTGCTGATCCCACAAGTCAGTAGGTCTTCTTTGGAGATGGCCAACCATCAAATCTGAACCCAAGATTGTCCTAGCTTGGCTGGTCCATTGTAGTGAGTGACCTCTTTGACCTTATTTTACCTAACATATATTACATGACACCAGCACTCACAACACCAGAGCTGGGGATGTCCAACCATCTTGCCTTTCCAGGATCAGGACATCTCAAGACCACTCATGTAGGCTGGACCATATGTTTCAGACAAAGGTGTTTCCAAACTCTATTGCTAACGTTAAAACATGATTTGAGGTTAAACATCATATGGCATTATCACTTAGAGAAGCCATACAGCACCTTGAAGAGGGTAAGACAATGCCGTGGCCTTTCTTTTATTTAATAACCTCTTCCCCACCCCACAAGTCCAGCAGCTAAGGTGAGCTGGACAAATGAAAAACTTCTCAGCTCACTGCCCAATCCTCCACCAAAAAAAAAAAGAAATAGAGAAAATTAAGTGGTTTGGATCAATGCAAAGTACAGACCCTTTGATTTTTTTTATTCCCGTACTAAAATAAACCCTTTTCCTCCCCACCCCGATTAATTTTAGATCAAATGAAATGCCTTATTCAATTTCAGACTGAAATGTCATTTCAGAACATTGACTAGAATATTCCTTTTACAAAGTGGCAGAGCAAAAGACTTCAGCTTCTAAAACTCCTTTTCTCCCCACACGGATTTAGGAACAAATCAGTTTTCTGGTGAAGTTAAGCTTTTTGGTGAGTTCCCTATGGCATGGTAAGCCCCTGGAGAAGGGGATGCGACCTTTCTGTAACCGTTGGCCAAAAGCATCTTCATTCTCCAAGAGCTTCCTCCTACTTCTCTGCTGACTGCTTTTTAACCAACTATTTAAAACCCAGCTCGGAAACTTTCATCGTGCTTCAAATCCCTAGGACTTTTAAACCAATAAATGGAACAGGAGAAGACGTCATATTGGTGGCCATTGACTGGTCTGAGCCTGACCCATAGAGGTGGGCTGCAATGCTCCTGCGTGGGGAGGTCGCTCTGGGACAGGAGGAAGAGGGATGTGCTAGTGAATGGGCATTCAGTCAGTTTTCATGAAGTCTGAGGCCATGAAAACTGCCATTTTCAACACACATTGCAGGCTGATCTGAAGGCAGGGCTCTACAAGGATTAGCAAGGATTTATTTTCCTTTTTCTGGAGTGAGATGAAAGACAGGAGCGCGAGGGAGCGGCGAGCAAGGAGTCCTACAGAAAGGAACTCATTATTTTTTATCTTTTCCAATGACCTTATTTGTTTTATTCTTACTTGAAAGCAGTTTCTTTCCTTGTGAAAGCTTGGAGATACCTGGAGACAGGGGCCAGAGAGAAAGGGAAAAAAAGGGAGCTGGGTAAAGAGAAGGAACATGAAAAATAAACAGAATAAATACAGACCAAGCTGGGAAAATCTTCTGTGTCTGCTCACTGATGTTTCTACGAGGAGAATCACCCGTTGGGGTTAGGCACTGTGATGAAATACCACGTCTGGGGGAGAAGGGCTAATGCCCACAGGGAGAACAGCAGTTCCAGAGAGCGTACTGTCTTTTGCCTCCATTGAGAGCTCAGGATTACACACATACATGTGCATGCATGTGCATGTGTCTTCGTGTGTGTGAGGCAGTATTGCTGAGCCTGGCCCAGGAGGCAGCTGTTGTTGCACATGAGTGAATTGCTTGCAAAGGAAAGGAGATGCCCATGTACTTTACAGGGTTTTTCTCAGCCTGGCTGTATTTATTATATGTAAAACCAGACCATGTGGGGAGCAGAAGCATCTTTTGTGTGACTCTCCTTGTCCTTACCCTAATTGTATCCGTGCATCTCCTACAGGACTTATTTCAGAGTCATTATGAGATGGATTTTATTTGTTTGGTTTTATTTTAATTTAACCTCCCTGTTCTCTGTTTAGCCTCTGTACTGGGATCATGTGGACTCCTGAAGAAGGCAGCAGCATCACAGAAGTAACCATCCGGGAGCTGCAAGTCATAATGTGAGGTACCACCAGTAGATCTTGTGAGTGACCCAAACACAAGGGCCAGCTCTGCCCCAGCTGATACTGCCTTTGTGAGGTGAGAAGAGCCCCCCAAGCCCCTGACAGATGCCCCATGACCCTGTTAACCCTCCGTGGTCCCCATAACCTGCTAAGCCCCTGGGTCAGGAAGCACATGTCCATGGCCACCTTTGCCACAGTGTGGCTTTGCCCTTGAATTGCAAAGACACGATGGCGCATCCCTCCACACTGCCCCTGTAACTGCATTAACAGCCTCTTCTTTTGCATGAAATTGGTGGCATTTTTTCTTTAAGTCCTTGTGTTAAAAAAACAAAACCTAAAAAGCATGCCTCCCAAAGGTGCGAGGACAGCTGTTAACCTGGACAAGAGCCCTCTCACAAACTGGAGGGTGGCTAATTTTAGGTAAAACCAGCTCTTGCTTTCAACTGGCGGCTTGGGTTGATCTTCTCATGGTTACTCATAAATACTTACGAAAATGCTTCAAGTGCTAAATTTGCATAGCTATAAGGTCTCATAAATAATTCTGGGTACTAGCATTTAATTATATGACCTATACTGTGGAGGGATTTTTACCTCGTTTGTGGAGATCAGTCTATCTGAATGGAAACCACAGTGTCAAGTGGCCATTGAGTTGCTGTCAGAGTAGCCTTAGAGAAGAAAGGGATGAGGACTCAGCTCAAATATTTACCTGTAGCTTGTTATCAATACTAGCACCAATCAAGGATAATTTAACTTATGTACAACTCTTATGCCTACTATTGGGAGCTGCATTTTAACTGTCAGGAATCCGAGAAGGCCACTTAGGAGTAGGGCATTATCTCCCAGCAGTGATAATTGCTTGGAATGCGCTGAAGACTCTGCTCTGCAAACTGGAGGGCCCTGTTACCTACAAAGAGTGTGTTTGCAAAGAGGATACTGGATGCTAGGTCTTAACCTGTGTAGATGCCAGCCAGCCATGCATGGGAAAACTCCAGCTAAACTAAGGGATTTCAGGCTGGCTCTGATAAGCATTGCATTTAGTGGGAAGGCTCCTTCTCTAGATTTATCCCTTGGAATTCAAGTGGAATAAAAACAAAATCTGATTTTTTTTTTTTTTTTTTAACAAGCTGCACTGAGTTGCATGTAAATCCCACCAAAAAGGAGCGACTGAATGTTGTGTTATGATGAGCAAAGGGAGAGAAGGGAAAAACTAAATAAAAAGGTCTTTGTAGTAAGTGGGCTTCAGCAAGAGACTTCCCAGCTTGATGACTGGGGTCCTGTGTCCTGGGACAAACCTGAATCCTACTGGGCTGCTTTCTGCTTATAGGGGTGCATGTAAATAATCCCAACCCCTGCCTCTAACTGCAGCAGCAGAGATCAGTTTTTAAACAAATTCTGTCTTCTGTCTTCCTCAGACAGAAGAAAACACTTTTTGATTTCAAGGGGAAAATACTGCCAAAGGGTTCCCTATAAAAGATAACTGGATGGACCCAGCCATCACCCCGGAGGTTTTATCCTTCCCAAGGGCAAAGAGCAGCTAAGGCAGGCAAACCCTGGCACTCGAGGTGCCCACCTGGCGTGTGGTTGACTGCCAACTTCCAGCATCACAAGCGGTGGCTATCTGCTAGCATGAGGCAGCAAGGAGATTATAAATAATTCATTCTCTAGGCAGAGGGGGGAGGAAGAGAGTGAGCTTTTAATTAAAATGATATCTTACAGATCAAATAAATATGAATAAGATGCCAAAAACAACTGTATAAATCCCAAACATTCTCTTGTGTTTTAATTATTTGTGTTGATAAAACAAGAGTGAAGGCATTTTACTTTGCTTGGAGGACAAAGAGGCAAAAGGTTATGCTGGCAATTTTTATGTTCTTTTCAAGGAACAAATGTTTCAGAAGCACAGATCTGACAAACTATAATTCATATCAGGAATTAAATTGGAATTTAGAGAACAATTGTTAATATTTCAAAGTAATTGTTTAAGAAATTATCATTTTGGTATCTGCCGCAAAAATAATTACCCACCACTAATTTTTCTTTTTCAAAGGCTGCTATTTGTTGGAATGGTGGAAAGATGAGGAGTTTTTGCTGTGAGCTATTTATGTAGTTCAAATGAGGAGATAAATAGGAAGGGACTTTCATGTTCCTAGGCAAATGAGTCTGACTAATGTATGGATTCAAGCTCAAAAGTGGGCCTTGGATTTATTTGAAAATTTGGGGTATTTATTATGGATGTGATTTGCAAGTCAGAACAGGCAAGTGAAGAATCAAAACCTGTGCCTATTAATTAGCAACAGGTCCCCAAATAAACCCCTAAGGCTTGGAGAAACCCTGCCTGTCTGGTGTGGGGTACTGGAGTGGCAGCTCTTCATCCAGGTAGGCAGACCAGAAATATCTTTCCTTATGTGGTGTCAAAGAGGATAAGGTTGCGTATGTGTGCTTTTACCATTGGTCTTTCAAACATAGTCAGCGCAGCCTCCTACATGGTCAAAGAAGATGTGACTGTCTGCTGCACAACCTTACTGTACAGTCCTACTGCACAGCCCCACTGCCTTTGCAGCATTTTGGAATGGGAAAGAATGGGCATTCCTACTTCTGATCTTCAGATAGGGCATCAGTAAGTTGAGACATCTGTGGTCTCATGAAAAGGGGGCTGGTAGCTGAATATTTTACAGGTCAAGGGAAAAAAAAAGACACAGTAGAAGAGGTTTTAAACGTCAACTTCTGCATCCCACAGCTTGAGGTGGTGTTGTCCAGACCCTGTAGCATCCTGCCCCTCCCCCCTGCTGTGCTATGCTGCTGGGAAGTGTGTCTTCCTCCCTTCAAACATTACTTTCAGCAAAGGACAAAGAGAAACTGCAGTGGTATAGCACCAGGAAGGGTTCAGCAAATGGCAGTTTCAAGGAATTGCTGTAGATATCTGTTCAGTGATAATATAGTGAAGGGAAACTGTTTCCATGAAAACACAGTTTAAACTGTAAAAGGAGAAATTATTTTCTGGGTTTTGTTAATATTTTTTTGCAAAATTATTCATCCATCTTTGTTAGGAATAATTCTTAAATGTGTTTTGAAGTATCTCACTGACACACACACTTCTTTAACCAGGCAGTTTTACCCTTAAGTAGTGCTGAGGTAAATGGTAATTTTTAAAGTGTATAGAGCAAAGCAACATTTCTCACTAAGTCTTTTAGAAAAGGCTATTTCTCGCCATAAAGCCAATCTTTTTTTTCATCTGAACTGTTACCTCAATGTCAGGATACCTTCTGGCACTGTCTGGGCACCTGGTACACCTCCCCAGTTGTCCTGTTGGTTGACATTTCCCAGCAGGTTGGTCTCTGCACCCTGTCGAGGACCTGCGCTGAAAAAAATCTCTCCAGCCACCTCCTGGGGGTTAAGATCCTATGGCTTTTGGGTTGTTACTTTGTCCTTCACCCCCTTCATGTTTAACTCCCTCTTCCCCTTGATCTCAAGAACACCAGACTCTCATGGAGATACTGGTCTGGAGGATAATGAGCAATACGCTCGACCTTTGCAGATGCTGTGATTAAAGATTACCGGAGAATGTGTGGGGAAGCAAAGAAACCTCCTTTTGGCTCCATTCTCCCAGCTTGTTGTAAGTATCCCAATTATGAAGCAGATCACAGGGGCTGTGTTGGAAGACACTAGTATCAGCAAATTAGCAGGCTGCAGCAGGAGCATTAATTAAGGTAGCTTTGTGTTTGCCCAGGTTTGGGGCTGTCATTCCTGTTTGCATGCTGCTTGGATTCAGGATCCCCTTGCACGTCTGGGGTTTGGGATCCTGCTGTGCCGTACATGTCATGCTTTTGAAATAATTGCTGTGGTTTAGGAATTAATTGTGGTGATTGCCAGAGAAGGACAAAACACAGGTGAAATAGGAATGGTTTGTGTTGTTCCACTGCTGTTGCAGCCTGCAGAGGTTATTGGTAAAACATCTGAGGATGGGGAAGAAAAATCAGGGAGGAAAATGTTCTCCTTTCTCATGGAAAAGGGAGGATGATGGATTTATACTTTTCCAGACCTCCTGCTAAAGCAAGACAGCAGGAAGGTACATGGTAGCTCCTGCTACGTGGGAAAGCTTGGAAAATGTGGGAAATCAGTAGGCACCTTGCTCAGCTGGCCCATCTGCTGCTGGAGGACCAGCATGATCTCTGCTGCATGATGGACACTGGTCTGGATTTCAGTGGATGACGGAATAGGTTTTGGAGCCCTTCCTCTGGGAAGTCAATTTGTAGCATAGATCTGTTCATAACAGATGCCTCTGCCAGGAAGTTTTCCCCTCCTTTTAAGCCAATATTTCCCTATGTTTAATTTAAACCCATACTACATGTTTTGCATCTGTGTAGAGACATTAAAAAATGTAATAGTGATCTCCCTTTCATGTTTTTTATCATCTCCGAATATCAGAGCTAACAACCCAGGTTTCCTTTGCTCTTTACAAGTGCGCCTTATAAATCATCCACAGGCTATTGGGATCGTTTCAGAGCAATTCCCTGCCATCCCAGTCCATGGGAATGGACTGCAAATTTCCACATGGATCAGATCTGAATTAGTTATCTAAACCTACAGGCTAAAGAAACTGTGATCCTTCCCTGTCCTATAAAACATTTCTTTCATTCAGGCTAAAAACTGTTTGGTGGGTTTTTTTGTCTTCTCTGATATACCACAATAATAAGGGGGGAAGTGGAGAGAGAGAATCTGGACCTTTCCCAGGTAAAGCTTTCCACCTGAGAATATCCAGGAGTATGTGCTGGGGTGATTTCCTTGCAATTGTTCTGAAAGTAATCTGCCCACCTTGCAGATCCTGCCGGGATGCCAAGGGGCTCCTCAGGGTTTTGAAGTAGGATTTGGCCACTCGAAGGTGACATTGCCATGTCACCAGCCTGTTTCCCCTGGGAGCACAGCATATGGTAGAAATCCTCTTCAGCAGCAGCTAAGGGCTGGGTTTTGAAGCATTCCTGCTCTCTGAAGGATGCTTGCAGGGTCAGCTTGGAGAATGCTAGGAGAAATAGCAGATGCCCAGGTAACTTTTCACACTGATTTTCCAGCAACCCAAACACAACCTACTCTACCTAAGTGCATGACTTAGCATAACGACATAACCTTTGGGTCAAAGCTCACTTTCCTCTTTTTATTCTTTAAAGGCTTTATAATACTAAAGCAAGTGATTCAACCCATATTGTGCTAGACCTAGAAAATGACTTGACAAATCTGTGAGCATCCAGAGCATCTTCAGGAGTTTAAAAGAATAATCACCCAGCTGGCATCCGAGGCAGTTCACTGCTAAGTAGTTGGAAGAGTGCGTTCACAGTGGGACATCTCAGGCACCCAGGATGCTTTATCTACTTGCATGTATATTCACAAAGGTTCATGGTAAGCCATGTTTACTTAATAATGCATCATGGCTTAGTGGAATTTATCGTAACAGCAGTGGGGTACAGCCAATGCAACTGAAAATACAGAGAACCAGGTTTCTGAAAAAGATTTTGTAAATGTGAACTAGCTCAACTCAATAATCACCAAAGAAGCAAACCATCAGAGGCTCACAGGCTGTCAGGAATGGACTGGCAGTGCTCCACAGAGCTATCAGTGGGCATTTGGATCATGCTGGTTTCTTTGGCCAAGGAAACAACCCGTCTGGCTTAACAAAACCAAGGGGAGTATTGGAGAGTGTGATTTGTTGAAAGGAGGAGGAGAGGAGTAGAACAACTTTTTACCTCCTGGGAAAGCTATGTATTTGCACCAAGGATAACTTAAAAGAGAGATGTGTGTTTATCTGTGTTGGCAATGCTGCAGGTCCCAGGTTGCTCTCTGGGTAGTGAGGGAGGTGTCAGTATATTTTTGCATACAGGGTAGCTGTTTGTGAGGAAAGTGCTCTAATTAGAGGAAAATATTTGATCTCCATAGGCTTTTGGTGGAATATCTTAGAAAGGCAGCAGATGTTGCTGAAATTATTTCATTCAACTCTTTTCTCCCCTTTTTCCTCCCTTGTTTTTTTAATGAGGTGCATTGAATTAAAACTTGATAAAGAGCTCATGGCAGTTTATTAGAGGGCATCAAAAACTGCTCTAAATCAAAGCTGACACCTCATCCGAAGCAAAGTACATGCACATGCACCAACATTTCTCTGCCTTACTTTCAAAAGTCCCAAGTTACCCAGAACCAGCAGCTCACCCCGGAAGCCATCAAAGGTTCCCAAAACCATGATACAACACAGCCAGCACATATACCTCCACTGTGTCTGGAGCTCACCCCAGAAGCTAGCAAAGGTTCCCAAAAACATGACATAACACAGCCAGCACATATGCCTCCACTGTGTCTCGCGTCACCCTGATCAGCACAGCATCCCGATGATATGCACTCTACATGTTCCTGCCTTGTATCACTCCTTTGCCCAGTAATTTACCTTCTCCAGTGAGCCAGAAGGCTGTAAATCTGGCTCTTTAGTCTTAAAAGAAAGCATGTGTAAATATAGGACTGCCTTAAAGACCTTCCAGAAGGTCTTATGTATGCATCTGACTTGACTTATTCTGAGTGGATTCAGGTGAGAAATTTAAAAGACAGGAACCTGAAACCAAGTGTGATCTTCAGTTCAAGGAGACTTGTAAAAAGCCCCACTTTAGAATATTTTGCCCAATGGTAAAATATGATATTACAGTCAGGAATGGGTTGGTTGTGGCAGCGCTGAACTGATGTACAGTGGGAGACAGCATCTGCCACAGGCTCCACTGAACAGGCGGGAAATGGTTCCTTTTCTGTAGATTAGGAAATGAGGCAGGTATGGAGGAAATGTGTGGTGGTCTACAACAAAGGGTGGGTGGAAGCTGACAAATGTAAAAGACAATATCACATCCCTGTGTGAAATGCTGTCTTTAATGACAGAAGTAAAGGGATTTTCCCCAGAGAAGGGGGTGCTGTCCTCCAGCCCCTGCAGACTGCATGCTAAATGCTATCAGTGTGTCCTACAAGCACCAGCAGCTCTGTTCAAACAGAGAATAATCACAGACCTTTCTCCTTGAAATGCTGTATACCAAGGGTCTACAGAGAACTAGTTACACAGGCTGACATCAAATGCTGCCTGAAATCAGAAACCCTGTCAATGTGATTACAGAGGCAAAACAAGGGTCTTTATAAATTTACTTGTCTTGTGTCACCCCAAAAGCATCTGCAGGACACCACATTCAAGCCTACAGGACAGGTCACTTCATTATGTTGAGTGAGTCAATACATTGATTAGTTTATCAAATGATAAACAAGGTTTCTGCTTTCATCAGGGTTGTGAATATTAATTGATTTGACAGCTTGAACCTCAGTAAAACAAGTAGAAGGGGCATCAGGGCATCACTGTATTAATTAGCCATGTTGAAGCTGCTTTTAGCTGCTTCCGAAGTTTAATCAATATGCTACATTTGAGTCCCAAAAGGCTTATGAGAACAGTCTTTGAAATCCTTTAAATTGTATGCCTAGGTTTTAGACTCTTGGCATATTCTTATTCTGCTGTTTTTCATCCTTTTTTTTTCTCCCTCCTGAAATCCATAGTGACCCATAAGGACTGGTATGGGTGGGCTTTCTTATTTGTATTTTAAATTTGCATTTACTAGGAACAGAAATAAAATGAAGATTTTCTGGTTTAGTACAATAATAATCCTGGATATTAATGAGCTGGCCTCTGCCTTCCAGTTTCTATATGCAGTAAATTACTTCTATAGACTTAATCTAATGTGAGTGGGCAAGGCACCATTGAAATCATGTTTTTCTGAGCTCTTGCATACTGCTCAGACTTGGATTTAACACAAAGCAAGATCTGAGCTTGTTAAGATGTTTTACTAAGAGGGGGAAAGGAGAAGGTGGAGTTGAAAACAAAGCTGGAAAGGAAGATGTGAAGAGAAGGGGATGGAGGGACTGTGACTGCAGGATGATGTGGGGAGATTGGGAAGCAAAGCCACTGCTGTATGATAAGTCTCAACTTTTCCCTAAGGAAAGGAGTTGGAGGAAACAAAAGGAACGTGGCATGCATGAAGAGGAAGACATGAAAGCAGGGATGAACTGGAGACAGCATGTGCGCTGTCACACTGGTCTCCAGTGCTTGGATGGTGGAGGCAGATGAGGGCATGAAAACACTCCTGAGAAAGAGCAGTTCAGCAGCGAGGGGGATGAGGGGTTGTCCTATAGGTCTTTGGGAAATGCCTCTGACCTTCATGCTCTAAGACTGCCCAAGGAGGACACAGTACCTCTGCCACCAGCCAGTTTTACAGGGAGGCTGGACAAGGTGTGATGAAGGAAGGGCCATACATCCTTTGCAGAAATGTCCTCATGGCCTGCCTTCCCACAGTCTTTCTTATGCCTTTGTGATTAATTCAGTGCTTACTTAAAAGCCCAGCTGAATCTGGGACACCTCCTGTCCCGTGGGGTGCCTGAGGGCTGAAGTCTTCTGTCTGTCCTCTGGCCACTGCTCTAGCAGACCTATGAATATGCAGAGGCCTGAAACAACTTTTCTGAATCCATGGATTTTGTAATTTGTTGCAGTGTTCTTCTGTTGTGACTTCTTTTTCAAGACAAAACTTCCCCAGATGCACCCATAGCAGGTTTCCCAGCACACTTTCCGTCATGCCTCCAGCGATTCCACTTGTGTTGACTCCCCAAGGTCACTGCTATAGTTGTCATGGCAGTGCAGTCAACACAGGGAGACCAATAGTGCTTGAAACAGTTCTCAGGGCCCCAGCATAATTATAACAATTACAAAGTCAGGCCCTGAGCTATGCTTTCTGATGTACATATCTGCCACGCTCACTTCATTGGATGCACAGATCCTTTTGTTAATAATGGAAGATGCCCCAGTCTCTCCAGGGGCAACACTCTTTGCTACAGGCAAGGTACTAAATCACATTTGAAGTTTCTAGGCCAAAATATTTTACTTTTATTTTTGAGGAATAAAGTGTGAGGCGAATTTCTAGACCAGACTACTTTGGCTCACCTGGTAACAGGTAGGAAAGTAGCCATCAGTAAGTGAAGGCTAGGCCATTGTGTATTGATGATGTAGAAGTGAAGAGAATGACATTTGAGAAGGAGGAATCAATGGTAAGCTGCTGTCTTGGTGCTCAGACCATGCAGTGGGAGATCAAAATGATGTTGATGGCTTCCAGCACCACTGTGTAGAGCAACACTGCCCAAACCTGTCCCCTTGATTTTCCTCTGAAGACTATAGATGGGTTTGCCAGTTCCCTGCCTTCCTGGACCCCAAAGCAAGGAGTGAAGCCACTTCATGTGTGGGACATGGATAGGAAAGGGCGAGGCAATGCTGCAGGACAGCATGAACCAGTGGGTGAAGAAAGTGCTGAGGAGAGTCACTGCAGAGAATGCCCTGACAGCTTCAAAGCTGGTTTGGGAATGAGCCTGATGTGGGCGCTTTACTGTTTATGTCACTCCTTCTCCTTACAAGAGACCAGAGGGAGACCCGGAAGTGTGCATTTTTGGTGATCAATACTTAGGATTTGTCTAGAAAAATAGGCACAAAATACATGTCCCTTGCCAGTAAAGCCTGGTTTTATTCTAAGGAAGTGAAGAATGGTATCAGAGGAAACCCTGGTGAATATGTATCATGTATACAGTCATACACACGCACCTGCTTTTGCATTACAGCAGTGGGAGCTGTCTGACCTATACCTTGCTCTCATCAGCCTTTGGTGATGCTTCTCCCCACCCTACTAGGGGTTATCTAAATGAGACTCACCTCATCTATGGGATTAGCCCTTCTCCTGTTAATCTGCCTCCTCTGGGGAAGAAAGTCCTTTGAACAGAAATAGCACAGGCTTCATGTCATCATTAGTTTTAAAATCATAAAGGAAACCCTCCATCAGCACTGTCACAATTACCTTCCCATTTTCCTGCTTCACCTCATTAAAAGGAAAATGTTACAATTAAGGTACGGACTGGAGGAACAGATGAAGTGCATTGATGAATCGACGCTTAGTCAAGGGGTTTAAAAATATTAAACTTTTCTCAAGAGTCATCCCAAAAGGGAGCATTTCTTATTTGAGGGGTGCTTTCTCAGCTCAGCTCCATCACTGGTGTTTAGGATGTATTGTACAGTGGTGTTTGCCAGAGGAATGCTGTTTACTCAGACACATCTGCTGGTGCTCCATGGTGAGGTCATGCACTCCCAGGGTGAGGAGAATCTTCTCTCTTCACACCTAAGATGGGGTGGGTTTTCTTGTGTGCATGGAGTTTTTTAAATGGCATTGGACATCACCTGCCTTTATTCTTGCTTTTCAATCCTATTTCCCTCTTTATGGCACATCTTCATTACAGCTGTGCCTTTGTTCAGTCAATTACAAAAGCCCTTCAGGTTTTTATTCCATTTTTTAGGTCAGGTCCCCACTGTGCAAAGGGAGTAGTGAGCAGGCATGGGGGCAGGGGAAGGGTTGTTCTCAATCTCCCACACCAAATCCTTATTTCCTTCTGGATAGCAGCATGCCAAGGGCCACCCCAGGAGTTACCCCAGGGTGTGGGGTTCACCTTCAGCACACTACATACTAAGCTAAGGCTGCTTCACAGGGGACATAACAATGCCTATAATTCATATCCATTTTCAACATATTTTCATCCCATTTCAAAGCCTTTTTTATTGCCCTCGTGACCTGGAGAAGAGATTTGGGACTGGCCATTCTCACTTTTGCTACACAGTTGGTAAGTCCCAGCCCTCCTATAATGAAAATGTCACTAATGATAAATATTTAACAGGATGTGATGCTTATCTTTATATTTACTACCCTGACCTTTATATATTTGGATTTTATTTTATGTTTTATGTGGCTTGCCTTTGCCTTTTCACAGACAGACGGTGCTGAGGAGCAAGAAGTACTGCAAGGGCTCCAACATTGCTGTTGCATTATAAATATGAACACAGTACATACAATTAAAGAACTTTAATGCCTGCTACAATTACTGTCTGCAGCTTGCACTGATGCTCAGGGTGATATAGTGAAGCAAGCCGTTCAGACACCAAGGGATCTGCATCCTGAGGGACAATGGAAAATCATTGCTTATGAGCTTGCAATTAATTATTGTGCTTTGCGTGGAAAGGCTGAGACTTTCCAAAGCACTTTGCACCCACAGTTGATTGAAATGCCTACATGGGAATGACACTGCTGTGTATAGCCTACAGGCAGGGTGCTGCTTTATAACCAAACAAGGGTATGACATTTTTCCCCTGTAATATAGAAATTGAAAATTTGAGGAAAAAAAGGTGTAAGGAGAATGCATGGTTAAGGCATCTTAAAAGGTAATTACTGTTTACTTGTAGGACTTCTCTGGAAGCCTCCTTAACTTGCACTGGTTGATGCTGGAAGCATGGGGAGCTTACCCCACCGCAGAGAGACCTGTGCTCTGGTTTGTCCTGCTCCTCCTGGGCAAGGCAGGTTGGGCAGCCTCTTCTCAGAGCCCTCCAAGAGCAGAGATAGGATTTACAGGTGTTTAGCAGATACATGTGAACATGGCTGCCAAGAAACCAGGCATCACCCACAGCAGTGCGGATAGGGAAATTCTGCAGACAGTTGCATATGGCAGCCTTGGCTGAGCCCCACGTCCATTTCCCCTTTACGGAGGGAAAAAAAAAAATTGAAAGAGAGGAGTTAATAGGCTTGATTGGACTTTGCTGAAAACCTTAAAAAACAAGGGGAAAAGAAAGTGCTGAGGCAGCTTCTTTCTGAGTCTTTGAACTTCAGGCTTTGAAAAAAGGTGGGGAAAGTCTTAAGGAATTAACGAGGACTACTGGGAAATTAGGAGGAACTTTCAGTGCTTTCAGCTTGGACAGAAATAGAAAGAAAACTTTATATATATATATACACACACACACAGACATTTGCATGCATGTATATGTGAGAGCATGACCCCTTCAGCCAGCCATTCATCATCTCGTCTCTGATTTTCTTTCAATGCCATATTAATTCTTTGACTTGTTGGCACACTGGCTGGGAAGGGTGAGAGCTGCCTTTCTCCCACGGTAGGGGATGTGGAGGAGGCAGAGGCAGCTTGGCAAAAACCTGGGGCTGCCACCGCTCTGTCAACATTTGCTCAAACCCAAGCCTTGATCAGAATAGCTCTCCTTTCAGGAAATACCAACTTTTTTTTTGTTAAAAAAAGGCCTCAAGATAAATATTCTTGGGTGAAAATCTATAAAAAGCTCAGACTGACAAACTATTTTTTTAGGCACTTCTTTTTCTCCCAACAAGAATATAGCTGTCAAGAGAAACAGATGTTCTCTATGAAAAATCTTCTTTAATTACAAATCTGTCAAAAAGCTGGAAACAGATTTCTCCCTTTTTTCCCCCAAGCCCATTAAAATGTATGTGAAAGGCCAAGGTTTTAAAGCCATGGCTCCTATCATAATATAATATTTAAATAAAACATTGCACTATTAAGGAGGCTGAGTACCAGCAAAGCCACAGGTTGAAATCCATGGACAAATTCAAGTTTCTTAAGGTTTGCTTTTTTAAAGTGATGAGTCAAGCTTAAACTGGAGCCTTCCCTGTCCACAGGCACCTGCAGTGCTGATCTGGTTTTGGAAACCACTAAAACAGACCAGCACCTCTGTGGACAACCAGAATTCTCACTTAGTCAGGTAAGATGAATCCTCCATCCAGAGTTCAGGACTTCTGCAAATCAGGCCAAATATTTGCATAGTAAAACAGGAGTTTCAGATCTGGCCATTAGCCAGGCATTTCTTTAAACCTCACACTATTTTTCAATAATTCTTGCCACGTGTCCAGTAAATACTTTCTTTACTAAATATATTAAAGCACTAACTAGCAGTCTTCACATTCTTGGGGCTATTCTGCTCTCCAGAAGCTTGCAGACGATGGCAATGTGACATAAATGTTAAAGGAGGTTTCTCTGGCTCAGCATTTCCCTGAGGCTGGCATGATATGTGTTATCCACGGGAATGAAGTTCTACTGGAGATAGCGGCAAGAACGCAAGGTTGATATTTCTTTATTGTTTACAGTAATTGGCTAGAATGTGGCTGAGTAGTTGGATGAAAATAGTCAATAGTTCTTGTAGTTCTTGTCCACTAATGAATGATTTTCCAGCAGCCGTTAACGTAAATAGGTTTCATTAAAACAGCAAATCCTCCCAAACAAGAAAATTAGCAAGAGCTTATGAAACCTATGAAATTGTGTGGGTCTGAGTATCTGACACAGATGATAAATATCTGCTGTTGATATTTTTGGTAAACAGATTTTCTTTTCAATTTTCACTCTTGTCACTTAAGTAATAGCAATGTTTAGCAAATGCATTATTCCTTTCCCCGAAAACTTCAAGTGCAAAATGTGTCAGCTCCAACTCAAGAAAACATTCCTTTCCTGAGCAACCCTCATGTACACGTGCTTAAGTCCTGCAGATTCGGTGCCCTGTAACTGCACTAATAGACTGGGAATTTCAGGAGTTAGGTCTTTTGAGTAGCCCACTACAAATGAAGCAGACTGGGCAAGGTGCAGTCATTGCTTTTTGCAACTCCTAGGAATAAAGTGGTCTGAAATCAAATATCCACTGACGTGTTTCAGACCAGCAAGTGTGTGTGCAGGGCAAAAGAAAAAGCCTGGGACTTTGTACCAATACTGATGGAGGATTCTGGGGCCAAAAGAGGGTGGGATAAAAGAAAAGAGATTGAACTGCTCTGTGTTTGATGATATTTCTTGCTCAGTGATTTTGATATTTCTTTTGAACTGTTCACTTCCATTTCTTTTGTCCAAAGAAGAAATCTGAAAAAAATGGTTTTGGCCAGCCTAGAGCATGACTGTTTTTGCCCAAGAGGAAAGTGGAGTTCTTCATCCACAGCCCCTCAAAAAACAAAACCCCAAAGTCATTTGGTGAAAAGTTTCCAGAGGTGTTTTCTCAGTTTCTGCTAGAAGAGTCAGGAATCCTTCGGGAAGCAGCGAGGAAATTTTTGTAAGTACAAAACATGTTCAAACTCTCAGTGGCAGAGAAACCCCTTTCTCTGCTTCTTGCTCTCAGAAATCTTCTTTTCCTTCTCCTTTTCTCCTTCTCCTCCTTCTTCTTCTCTTCTTCTCCTCCTCTTCTTTTCTCTTTCTCTTTCTCTTTCTCCTTCCCCTTCATCTTTTCTCCTTCTCCCCCTACCCCAGTCTGTCTCCCCCTGGTCTTCCCTTCCTTTCTTCTCCCTGTCACCCATCACCCACCTGATGGAGAAGGCCCTCAAAGGCAAAAGCAGGTTTGGGGTGCCATGTGTCTTTGCCAAAAGTATCGACCAGAAGCCAGGGCTTCAGTTGGGAAATGGCATGGGTAATCTCCCTTCGAGGGAGGCGCTCCCATTTTTCATGATGGCCAGTCCTTTTGGGATGTGGATTAAAAGAAAAAGCATTTCATTTGCTCTTTGGAAGCCAGAGCTATAGATCAAGGTCCTTCTCATTCCCCCAAAGACTAAAAATCATTTTTTCATGCAAGAATTGAAGCTATCCTCTGTAAAAACTAAAACAGTTATCTGCACTTTCATCTAGAGGTCAGAGATTTTTCTCCAAAAGCTGGATAAATCCAGGCTACTAGTGCCTCTCCTTCTCACTTTCCTTAATTATTGCTTTTATTACACAAAGGGTGAGGAACAAGCAAATACCTCCGCTTCCCAACTTGCTCTTGTCTGTCTGTAGAAACTGGCCGAATATCTCATGCTCTGGACTTGAGTAGCTTTCGTGCCTGTGATACTCCTCTTTGCATGCCATGATATGGATGCAGATGCCCAGGTCTGCTTAACCCTGGCAGATGGCATAGGAAAGGTTCTTTTCAGAGCACAACACACAGACTGGCTGGAGATTCAGGTTATGAAGGTGGCAGCCCAGTACCTCACCCATCAGGTGGGATGGGGTTTGCTTCTGTAAGGGTGTCGTGTCCTCCATCCAGTGCATCCTCCTGCCACACACCACTCGTTTTCTGCTCCCTCTGGGCTGGTTCTGTAGAGATAGTGACTTCTTCATCTTTGTTTCATCTTGGCTGCATAGAAAGCTAAGAATACAGCTCTCCAGTGGTCATGCTAATATCCAAATGCTTGTAGGAAGCCAAGGAGAGCTCTTGGGTTGTGTTTCTGGTACCAGAGAGATTTGCAGAAATCTTTGTGGTTCAGGCTTAGCTCTGTGAAGAAAATGCTTTGCCATCAACCATTCCAGTGCAAGTCCTCCTGTCCTGTGATTCATAGCACTTAGGGACTTTCCAGTATAACACAGAAAGTCTTGTTACAGGTATGGGGAATTGGGAAGGTGTAAGCCAAAGCTAGACAAGTATTTTGGCCATTGGAGCAGCCTGTTTTCATAATAAGAACCCTATCAACTCAAAAGCCCAGCCAAAGATCACAACTAAAATTGCAGGCATGGCCTTAGCACAGGGAATGTGCTTGCTCTTTGCTCTGCTACAGGGAAAGTCATTTCTGATCCCCTTCTCTTCTGCCCCTCCAGAGCACCACAAAACATTTAAGATAGAAAAATGCCATTTGAGTGACCTCAGCCAGATCCCCTTGTCACTGAAAGTCAGGAGAGTAAAACTCCTTAATATCAATGTAGCAATAAGAAGCACTTAGCGCTAGGTGCTAGGTGGAATTTCCACAAATCAAGCACACCCCATGCCTCTTTCATCGTTACTTTTATACACAAAAATTACAAGTTAGTACACTCCCTGTTACAAAGATTAATTGGTGATTTGCTTATAATTATTATATCTGCTTTATCATTCTGTTACTACTCTTGTGTGGAGGAAGGATCTTCACCTGGGCAAGGGACTTCTTGATCTGCAGTTGTGTTTTTTACTACTATAATAAGAGTATAATGAGGATAGTTCATCTAAAGGGCACTCTCATCTTATTTTGTTGCCAAGTTGGCCAGCTAGATATCTACCTTGCCAGGTTGGCAACTCATCCTATATACAATAGACCCTAGGTGCTCTGGTTGTGGTCTAGAGAGTAAGGCCTAAGGCTAACATGTCACAGAGAACAGGGACTTCAAGAAACACAGCGTCAGATTTCAAGCAGCACAGCAACCCATGCTAACATAAAGGCCAATTTCTTAAATCAAGATATTCCTATAACTAACTGTTTCACAAACAAACACAAAATATAGACAGATTCAGTAAAACTTATTTCAGTAAGACTTAACTCTGTGTCTCAACCTTGTCTTGGTTTCACTGTCATTGTTACCAACCATGTCCCTGCTCCACTCACCTGGCATGGGAGCTATGGCACTGGACCATTTCTGCTGTTTGGGTCCAGTATCATTGCAGATAACAGGTTTCTGAAGCCATGCTGCACTCCTGTATCCATGATATTCGCAGCCATAAATCCTGTGCCTCTGTCATGAACAGTGATTGAGCCTGTCTGGCATAATTTATTCCTTTGAAGCCCACGCAGTTATAGCACAGATGATCACCTGCTCAAGAAACAATGCTTGGGATAAAGTTTTTCCCTCTGGAGGGCTCCTATGGAAAAACACAGCAGTGTTCACAAGCCACCACCATCGGTATATATCCTGTATCCCCACCTGCCCCCTTCCCTGTGATGTTTGGAGCCTCGGCAGTTTGCTCACACCCATGGCCTTGCCCTTTCCAGCAACTACATCACTAAAAATACCCCAGATTCCCCCTACCCTGCAGGGCTTTGCCTGGTCATGACAGCCAGAGAGGGGTTCAGCCAGAACTGAGTGGGATGAATCATTTTTCTCCCAGAGAAATACCCCCTGTAGCATTCCCTGCTCTCCCTGCAGACCCTCACTTCACTGCGGCTCCAGAGCCGAGTGTGAAACGTGCTTTATTGTTTGTCACCTGAAGCACCTGAAAAAATTACACAAATCCATCAAAGTAATGAATCTTTTCAGCAGTGGCAAATAGACAGAGACAGACAAGCACTCATCCGAAACTAGTCATCTTTAAAAATTAATACAAAATAAATAGCTGACCTTTTGCTCTGTTTCTAAGGGGTGGCTACCTGGCTTAGCCAAGGGGACAAGCAGGCGATGGCTCTCAATAAGGGTGTGACACAAGGGTAGAGACAAGTCCTTCTCCAGGTCCCTGCCACCCTCCGCCCTCAGCAGCATCTGATGGCTCTGGGAACGATAGAACAAAACAGCGGTCGATGCTGCATTACGCTGATGACTGCCAACATAGAAAACAGACGGATTTTGAAGTGTGCTGAAGCCTCATCACTTTCTTCCAGCCTTTTCTGCCTTCCTCCAGCCCTCCAAGCTCTTCCACCAGTTTATATATGTCTAAGCAAGCTTGTAAACTCCTTAGGGGAGAGACCCCACTTGCTTTTATGCTTGTACACTGCTTGTCAGAATGTGGACTCCATAAATAATAAACAGTGGTGTTCTTGTCTCCTCCAACCTTTCGTTCTGTTATCCAGAATGAAATATAACAGATCTATCTCTCTATATGTGTATATTAGATATATTAATAGATATATAATAGATCTATCTTTCTATAGTAGATATATCTATATATATAGAGTATAATAGATCTATCTCTCTATATGTGCATTTACATATATATACATTGTGTATCTGTATATAAAGAAGACATATAAATGTATTTAGTGTATATATTACCATTACATGGACTAGGAGGGGACAGATCTGAGACACTGCAAGCAGGACAGGAATATATCAGGTGCACACTGAGCTCCTCTGTTCCTATGCCTTCCCTACAATCATGCATGCACCCCGTCTCCCTGTGCTTACTCCCTTTTTTGAAGCCTTTTTAGTCAAGCTGTTGCAATGAGTTTTGAAAGATGTAAAAAGAGTCTTCTTGCTAAAACCTGGATATTTTTACAAAAAAGCCTGCCAATGGCAGAAAAAGAAATCAAACTCAGCTCTCATTTGAACAAAACCTAGAGAAATTTACTGATTAACATACCTGGGAGGAATTATATTATATGGGGTTCTGTAAACCTTTAAAGATTTACACAATTGGTGCTGTGTCTTCTGGCTGGTGTCACTGCTGAGTTCTGTCTAAGCCAGGAGAGCAGACATGCTCTTGGGGACAGTGCATTTCACTACTGGCCATGATCCCACTCATGCAAACCTAAAGGAAGGAAAACAGCAGAAGGCAAATTGCTTTTGACCACAAGAATCCTTCTTCTGTTCGAATCTCTCCCATCTTGAGTTTGTTGAGGATTTTTTATTTATTAGTCTGCAAAAAGGCGGCTGTGCCAGTACCTGCGGGGCCTGCCCTTGCCCTGCAGGAAAGCACAGGGATGGAGAGTGGGAAAGAAGACGGATGGATCCTGAATTGTTTCTAATTTATGGGGCTCTCTGGTTCCTGCTGCCGTATGTCTCCGAGAAATGACACCACTACTTCAGGAGCAGAGATTAATCTGAGCCGGCAGGAGAAGGACAAAACAAATCATCTACTGCAGGAATCTCATTTGAGGCCTGTTAGTAAGAGCACCGGGATGAATGGCTTTTGTAAAGACTGCACTGCAACATGGTTTTTTCCCCTTTTCTCCGCTGTTCTGCAAATTAAGGTCTATAAGGTGTGCAGCGGAGGCAATCCCAGGGTTGCTGCAATGAGAGAGCTGGAAGCTAAGCCAAAGGTGCAATGTTACATGTGCGCATAGGGATGTGGTGGACTCATCCTGCAATGTGCTCCCTATGATCACATCGAAACCACTTTTTCTAACCATGACATGACCAGGCTGCTGCCCATTTCAGTGCCGTGGTGCAGCCTGAGACACAAACCCACAGATTTGGGCCTGTGTGGCTCTGCAGCAGTGCTGCAAGTCTCCTGAAAGGGCAGAGCAGTGCTTGCTGGGGATCATCCCCACACGATCAAGAAAGAGCCCATCCTTCATAAAAAAAAGGGCGCAAATTCCCAAATAAGGAAGCTGGCAGGGTCAGGGCAGCCTGCAAACCCAGCTGCGGACTTATAGGTGGGCCATACACAGCTATGCAGAGCCCAGCCTGTGCTTTCCTTACCCTATTTTATCCAATCTGTTGCTCACTGCAAAAAGTCCTATTATCCTTATTCTATCCAAGAAGTTCATCCATGGCTGGAGCGGTACCTAGCACTGAGCACTATTTCAGTGCTACATGGTGCATCTCAGATTGATACAGAATCAATTTCATAGATTTTCTTTTTTTTTTTTTTAAGGTGTAGTCTGGAATAGCTGAAACTATGTGTAAGGTGCAGCTAAGCATGTACTTCCGCAAAATAATTTGTCAGGCCCCACTGTAGAAATCTAATGATGGCTGTAATTTATTGCTGACAGATGATATTTATCACCCCAGCATCCCCTCTTTCTCTTTCTCTGTCTCATTAGGAATGGCATCAATAATGTTTATTGTAGCTTTTAATTTTTTATCACTGGTATTCTTACCTGTGCTGATAATGGCTGGCTGGAGATGAGAAAAGGCATTAGAGCAGACAGAGCCTATGATAAGTATTCAAGGGTAAATGATGAATTTAGGAAATTCTTCCTGAATGCTTACACAGGGTGTGTGCTAAAGCAAAGCATGTTCTGATAGAGTGGAAAAAAGGGGTTGTTTCCTCACCAAAGCTCACCTTCCATTTCCAGTGGAGGAAGTGTGTATGGTCTGCAGAGGATGCTTAGACCCTGAGCCCTCCCTAGAGAAAACTCTAGTGCTTACCCATGGGGTTTTCTCCAAATCACCCCAAAACATTGTGTTCCTGACCCCAGTCTGGTGCCAAGCATCTCCCATGATGGTGAGCAGGAGCATCCTCTGCAGTGTTTCCATCTCGCTGCTTGGTTTACAAACAATACCGCCTTGCTACCGAGACCACCTCCGAGTAAATGTTATTTACTTGTTTTTTTCTGCACGATTTGCCATTGCCCCTCCACTAAATGAAGCTCAGCATTCCTCGATAGATGTTTGCATTTTTCATGCAGCCTCTTTTCACACCTATTAAGCGATGCTCTGGTTAAATGGAAATCTGTGAGTGTGCTGGCAGTTGCTTCACTGCAGGGGATTGTTCGCTGCCTACAGTGGAATATTCAGGTGTTTGGACTGGCTGGCAGGAAGATGCCCTCATGAAAAATTATTTACCTAGGGCAATACTTCTCCACTGAGCTCAGACTGCTCACATCATCTCACACATGATACCAAGAAGCCCCTGGGTGCTCCCACTCTACATGGCCATATACAAAGTTATACGGCACCTATTTGTGTCCCTAAAAATACCTGAAATACCCCATACCTTGAAATTTTTCTTATTTTCTTGCATTTACTACTGACCCTTCAGGGAATGTGCTGCACTGGGGTTTGGAGCCCTCTGAACTGTTGGGACCAGCAATTCCCAACTGGTTCTTTTTTTCCTCCTCTTTCCAGACATGAATAATTACCAACCCAATGGTTATTTTAGAATCGTTATAGGAGCCTCTCAGACTAGCTGGTCATTTACAGATTAGATAGATAGACATTGCTTACATTGTTCATAACTGATTATGAGATTGACAGTTTGGCTTTCATCCAGAATTTTGAGTCCCAATTTAGCGTAATTGGAACCGAATAGCCAAGCAGACTGGGGGAAGGGAATAGTGGCTGCTGACAATTTAGTTAATGCTGATTTTACTGATGCCTGAAAAGCCTTTGATGTTGCAGGTTACCCTTTATAGGGCAATAAAGTTCATAGTTTGGGCTGTCCTGGGGGAGTAACTTCTACGTGTCTCTAACTGCTCTCAGGCGATTGCAGAAGCCATTGCCAGCCCCAGTCTCAGTTTTCTCATGAATAATCAGAATCTAAGCAAAAAGACAAAATATGGTTCTTATCTTGGAATAAAAATTCCAGAAAAACAATGATGACCAAATTAAAAAGTAATCCCTTACAAGTGTAGGGTTTTATTGCTTAAAAAAACCCTTCCTAATTACTGTATTGTGCTTCCATCCTATTCTTTTATTTAATTCTTGTATTTCTTCTTCATAATTTTGTCCCACAAAATGTTGGGATTTATGATGTCCACTCTTAATATATTTATAGCCTTTTGTACATCTATTCTCACAGTCTCTCTCTGATGTAGGCTGGGATTGGTACTTCTAAAAGCACAAGAAGATCAAGTGATTTGTCCAACACAATAAAAAAATCCATGGCAGGAGCAACATAGATTCAGGATCCCCAACTGCCAACGCTAGTGATAGGGCAGTGAAAGTTTGGTCAGAGCCACTGGCCTTGCTGCTAAAACACCAATTAAAAGGTACCTTGCCCTGAAGCATAGGATGAGCAGGATGGAGCTGAGGATCCTTCAGCAGGCACAGTGCTTCTCAGCTGGGCAGGGAAGCCCAGCACAAATGTGAAAGCAGCAAGGCCACTGAAAAAAGGCAAATGCTTAGACAAGTCCCAAGCAGGCACCAGGTGGGTTTCAATCCGTAGCCCCAGGAACCTGAGTAATTGCAAGCCAAGATGCTGGGGGCATTTCTGGAGGGGGCTGAGGGCTTTTTTTCCCATCCCAACCTCTGCTCTCCTTCCCTCTGACCACTGGATTATCTATAATGTACTGACAGAGCTCTGGTTCCTGGTCCTGTGGCTTTGAGCTCATTTGTCAAGCCCAGAGATCTTTATGAAAGGCTGTTAGCAGAGCATTTACTTCCCATTTCTCATCCTACGCTGTCATCACCTTCCAAGATTAATTAAGGAAAAAAGAAAAGACATCTTGTCTCTCTTTTGTTTCCCCCTTCCTTGCCTTTTTTTTGTTTTTACAGCCTCTCTCTCTCCTTTCATGTCCTGAATATTGCTGGGGAGCAAAACAAGCAAACTCAAAACTTTCCTCTTCCCTCTTGTGGATAATATATCAATTTTTTTTGGCCCTCTGTAAGTGGAAGTGGTTGGGTGAGCTTTGTCCTGAACATCAATTCTCTCACACGGCCTCAGCTGCTAAAGCTAAGACAGGAAAGATCCCAAATCTATTGACTTATGATAGCTTTAAGTGCTCATTTCAGACTTACTGCACCAGTCCCAGGGGTCAGTGTCCTGTTCCTGAATCGCCTCCAGGGTCATAGGATGCTATCCATCTTTCTCACCACAGGGTAATCGGGTGCTTTTGTTCAGGCACCAGTTCATATACAAACTCCTTGTACCATTTGCTTCTATTAGGAGCCATAACCTATGGTTATCTGGTGCAATGGTCTTTTCCACGGTCTTGTGTGCCTAAGAACCCAAATGCAGTGCTGTGTTTGCTGTAGCTCAGGCTATTTAGCCTGCTTCTGAGCCCACCCTGCTCCCAGCTGCATAAGTGAATTATACCAGTCCTACTCCTTGTCCTGCCACCTTCCCAACCTCACTCCCTTTGTCCCCACTCCATCCCCATGCTTCCTGAGCTCCCATTAATTCAACTCCAGTAGCACCCTTCTTGGGTGACT
The DNA here is from genome assembly GCA_009867235.2 of Psittacus erithacus. Classification (NCBI taxonomy): domain Eukaryota; kingdom Metazoa; phylum Chordata; class Aves; order Psittaciformes; family Psittacidae; genus Psittacus; species Psittacus erithacus. Next base: position 33,156 of record WYDI02012749.1, on the reverse strand, counting down.
CCTTTTTACCCTTTTACACCTTTCATTCTGTGGCAAATTCACGTGTTGTGTTATACAGAGATTAATCTTACAGTTCAACTCTCCCACGGCTTTGCTTCTTTCCCCAGTCTGACCAGTTTACCCAGTGGCTGACTGTACCTGACCTGCAAGTTCCCAGCACACTCCCATAAGATGGTGCTTTTGGTCCCTCTTTTGGTGGCACAGGGAGGAGGAGATGCCTTCTCAGGCACGTGTCATTGCCACACACAGAATAAAGATGAGAAACAGTGGATCTTTGGCCAGTGTAAATCAATACTGATCTCCCATCACCAGTGGAATTAAGCTTACTACCAGCAGGGGAAGTAACCCAAAATGCTGCTCATTGGAGTAAAAGAAATTTCTGTAGTAATTAGATCTGGAGCATGATTACCCAAAGGGAAACGAAAAACAAATGCGAGCGACAGATATTTCCAGGATAACTGCAGTTATTAATGCTTTTCTCTACCAGTGACAGGCACAAGGGATTAGTATTGCCTGAAAAAGTCTGGTTTACTGTGGGAAAAAGTGAGGGCTGGAAATGGAGCAAGTAGAAGGCCATATGCTGCTCGGTGTGCTTGCAATGTCCTGGGAGAATAGCTTTAGCCAAAACAACAAAAGGCAAATATGTGAGGCATATGTGAGAAGAAACATGAACCTGTTGCGTGTAAGTTTCCAGTTAAAGTTTACTCTGAATTAGTGACCTTACTTATGAGTGCCCTGGCACTGCTTAGCACATGGAGTGAGTCCTGGACTACAGAGCTGGGGCCTGGGGTAAGCACTGTCAATTTAAATACCTTTTCCTATTGCCTTGTGTTACTTGGGTAGTAGCATGAAATACCAGCTCTCCCACTCATACCTGCACCAGCAGAGCTTGGCATGAAGGAGGTGTCCATCACCTCTGTGCAGCTGGTGGGACAGTGCCAAGCTGCCGCAGAGACCTTCTGTCTACAGCACATCACTGCAAGAGACCTGGTCCTTCCCAGCAAAGCAACAGTAGAAAAAGTATAAGCTGGCCCACATCCTTGCTGCACAGCTTGGGCAACCAACCAGAAGCTCCAAGTGTGACTAAGCATGGCTGAGAGCTGCGTGTAGGCTGGTAAGGGCATGGGAATAGCACGGGCTAATCCACTCTACGGTTTGCTTTTGGGTGTGTGCACTTGTAAATGCCAACTCTGCTCTGAGAGCATCACTCAGCGCATCTGGCTACCATGAACCATATGTGCTCACTCGAAACCATCAAATCCTTCTTTCAATAAAAAGGTCACAAACAAGTAAGGCTAAAAAAAGCCCAATACTAAAATAAGAGCAAGGTTGGGGTTATTTTCATTTAAATATAAGAAGTGCTGACATCCAGGGAGTAACAAGATTGATTTCTAGCACAGTTGTTTGGCAATAGGCACAATTTTGATCAGAAAGTTTTTTTTCTGGTGTCTGCCCTAGTCTGTGTTCCCTGTGGGTGCTGGAAACGGCCTGGCAAAGGCTCCACTAACCCACGGCCCCATCTCTGCGTGCTGCCAGATGATGCAGGGAAAGCTCAAGACCTCTATAGCAGTCAGCTGTATGATAACCTGTCCACATTAAGCTGATATTTTAGCTAAAAATCAGATATTTAATAGACCATCCAAAATACATGGCACCATCAGGGCTCCTAAGCATAATCAGTCATCTTACCTGATGAAAAGCCACTTATATTTTCATCTCTCCTATGGATTTGATACAATGGGCAGCTTCGCAGCTGGGGTGCATACACATGGCTCTGCTAAGTCAGGTCTAACTCATATTTAAAGCATAGTGAAAGCCTATCTGACCGCATGGCATCAGTTTGGAACTAGATGGTCTTTAAGGTCCCTTCCAACCCAAACCATTCTGTGATTCTATGATAATTCTATGATCTGTCCTTTGGGTGGCAAACTGTAAAGCATCCCACCAGTACTGCGGAGGAGAGCACCCATCACCTGGCTGCTTAGGTGACAAGAAGGTGTGAGAAGCTACTGGGGAGGTTGGAATTGCCATGGCTCAGGGAAGCATCAGCATTTCAGATGTGGCCTTCCCCTATAAGAGTAACCATCACCAGATAGCCCCACCTACTACAAGTACCTCATTCCACAGGGTGTCTGGTGTATTCCAGCTTTTGAGGCATTCAAAGATGATTTGTCCTTTTTTACAATGAAATCCAAGTCTGACATAAATTAACTTTTGCTGCTGAGGCTGTGGTTCTCCACAGGACACCTGGCCTGGAAATATGGGAAAGGAAGACAGTATCTGTGATTTCCCACCTGGCACCTGTGTCAGCTTTCACAAGAACTCATGGATGAGATAATGCTTGTTTAAGAATGACACTTATCTCCCCTCTGTACTTCAAATGGGCCTTGAAACATCCCTTCAGGTACCTGGCAAATGCTAAAGCCTGGACTGAAAGCAAAGGGCAGCCTCCTCCTACAAGACATATTCAGTTAGAAGTCAAACATCTCATAAGCAATAATCAGAAATTCACATAAACACCAACACCACAGTGCTCAGAAGGGCAGCAAGAAAAACTTCCTCATCCCAAATCTGAGAACTGCTTTTGTTCATGGGTGGAAAAATCCTCCTCTAGTTGTTACCTAGCGGAGTATTTCAATAAACACAGGGATTGCCTCTGTCTCTCCTTTAGAAAATGGGAAAACTTTCTATTTGACCTGAAAACTGAAAGTCCTTGGCCAAAAGATAGCCAAACACAGAGGATGGTGGGTGCAGACTGTTGGAACTCAGATTTGGTATGGCTCTTCTTTGTCTAAAGCCGATCCCTACCCCACCGCCACCCCTCCCACAACCTCCAAACCCTCTATGATTCCATAGCTCAATATGCTGATGAAGAAAACTCAGACAGCTGGAAAGATGCATCCCAGGTAGGAGCCCCTGGACTTTTTCCCATGGGAAAGCCAGATATTTATTTAAAAACTGGACTGAATCACTACAGACACAGGGGAATGTCAAAATATTCCACAAGTAGGAAGAGGAAGGAATACAATTGTCTCTGCAGCCTGTGTAAAATGAATAACCCACAGCCTGGGCAAAGCAGAAGTTGTAATACAGCAAGTCAAAGCAAAGCGCTGCTAAATCCATGTTTACAGAGGGGAATAGCACTTTGTGACTTGGCCAAATCATCTTCAAGCAGACAGTGTAAACTGAGCACTGATAGGTCAGGTAGCAAAGAAAAATATAACACAATACTCAAGAAATGTAAGGAAAGATAGTGAGAACCGGGCAGATTTGTCTTTCCCTGAATATGTCACCTGGAAAAAAAGCATCTTGAGTTAAGTAGTCAATGCGCTAGGAGAGACTAGTGTTGCTGGTGCCAGTCTCTCTCTGAAACACAAGGGAACCACACCATGGAATTTAGGCTTAAAACCTCAATTTTAAATGGCTGAAATTAGATGAATGAACCCCCTCCCACATGCCGCGGGAATGATTTGCAGCAGAACAGAAGGATATGATGAATTAAAGTCTTTGAAAATTCCCGCTTGAAACCATCCAAGAACTGCTTTCCAACAAAGATGCATTCTGGGGAGAACAGAACTAAATTTTGCTGCATAGACTTGTATAGTCCTGCCAATTCCCATTGTAATGCCTTTATTTATTGTCTCTTAAACACAAATGTGAGAACTTCAATAGGCAAAGTAGTAGTTTTGTTCAGTTGGCCAAGACTGCCACTTTTAAAAATACTTTGGCAGATATTTAAATTAGGGGGGGAAATGCAGAAAGTTCTCTAAAAAGGGACAAAATAAATTTAGAAATCAGCTTCAGAAGCGGCTAGATTCTGCAAATGTCTACAACTAAAAATAGAGGGGAAACAGATGAATTGTTTTCACCCCTCTTGATTATATTCCCTCTTGTGTTTCGCTCCTCACACTGGGGTCTTTCCTAAGTGTACATCCAGCCTACGAGCCCGTGCATGGTAAACATTTTTGCTGTTATTCTTGACTAACTGACAGCCCTGGGAGGCATCCAAGCACAACCACAACAAACTCTAGTAAGCCAAAAGAGAGCATCAATACCAAAATGCCTCAGAGCTGACTCGAAGCAATGTCATGGCCAAATTCATTCCTGCTTGTGGGACTGCCACCTGTATAGGGTCCCTGAGCCACAGAGCTTCTGGGGGTTTCTTGGCTGGGATGTGGCAGGAGCAAAGCCCTAGTGCAGATGTCTGTCTCTGCTGAAAGTATATTTTGGGGTGTGTAAACTGGCTCATCACTAACCACATCTGCCTTTTGCACCATTATGCCGTCTGTTTATTGATAGCACCTTACAGCTCTAATGCAGATGAACCCTGCTGCAGCACCACAACCCAAAACCGAGTCCCTGGGTGAAAGGACGGGAGGCATGTTTTGACCCTTTGATTTTAGTGACAGAGGTGACAATGACAAAAGCATCAGGGATCTCAGCATACCCTGGCTGTTTCTCAGCAGCTTAGCTTGTGGAAAGGTTTCTGCTTTAGACTTACCAGCTGCTTGGCATTTGGGAGTACTCCAGTGTCGATCAAAGCAGAATTAATGCAGAAAAAAAAGGAGAATCTGTGATGAATTCATCCTTCACTGTGGCATTAGCACAACCCCAGCCCTGCCCCTCTCCTCGTCAGCAGTGAAAAATGCATCCTCTCTATCAACAATTACCTGTTCCGGCTCACCCCTCCGAACACCGGCCCTGCTGTAAATGCTGTGCCCACAGCAGTGATGGATAAGCCCTGGCTCAGCCCTGCCAAACAGCCATCTGCCACCCCAGCTCCCTTCCTGCACCCCACCAATTGACACTCTCTTTCCTTTACTGCAGATCAAGGGAGAGCAGGGAAAAAAAGTGACAGTGATAAAAGGCGCCTGGAAAAGTGTGAATTAGACCACAGAAAAGAGGAGATTAATGAAAAGGCATAGGGCACAGGGAAAGGGGAAGGTGAAAAGATGGAAGGAGATGCAGGCAGGGGCTACCATGTCTGTGTCCATACCCCTCACTGCTGGGAGCAGTCATGTACCCCTCTATGCTTTATTAGGCTCTTGATGGCTTGTTTGCTTGCTCTTGGCAAGCCCTCAGTGCCAGGATGAGAATGCTCCTGAGCTCTCCTTAGCTGACACTCCACTCATCACCCACTGTGATCTACAAGGCACAGCAGAGCAAGGCACTGGATTAAATTATTCAAATGGCAGCTGCCAAGAGCAAAACAAAACAGGGAGATGCTGGACAGTTAAAGAAAACTCCTCTGGTGGCAGGGTGACCAAAGGAGAAGGTGTCTTGGTAGCATCTCCGTATTTCTTTTATGTTTCAGTGTCCTACAGGATGCAGCAGGGTGTTTGGGGATGGGAAGCTTTACCTGGACATGTTTGGGAAGTCTTTGGAAACCTCCCCCCATCCTAAAGAAGAGAGAAATGCAAGCCTCTGAGAAATCACTGCTTTGCTGACAGAAATTTTCCAGGCTGGGTGGATCGCTTCCACCACCAGGGTACGCTGAGAGGGACCTGGCTGTCCAAACCACCTCCCACCCCATTATCTTTCAGGTTTATCATGTCTTTCACACCTTCAGTTTGGGAAACTCTGCTTTCAAGCAGAATCACTTTGGAGGGTAGTTGGTTATTTTCACTAAAAGCTCTGGATTAAATTTATAATGGTAATAAATGCATTTTGGTTCATGGGTGTGATCTCAGATTTGCCCTGAGCTGCTCAGGTAGAAGGAAGCTTTATGCTTGAGCCGAAATCCTTCTTCCATCAGGATTTATGAAGAAAAAGCATACAGCAGGGGAGAGGCTGGCACTTCTGAAGATGCTCTGAAAACACACAAGCAGAAATGGTCCCACAAGAATTATTCCCCTAGTGCCAGCCATGCCAAAACCCAGAACACTGTCTTTGCCCATCTGTCAGCTCTGCTTCTGGCACTGAACAAATCTCATTTATGGTTGTCATAGATTTAGAGAACACTGTACAAGGGCCATAATATGGTGAGCCCCTTTGAAACGAGAGAGAAACCATTCTCTGTTTCAAGGCACGCTATAAACACCAACATGCATCTCAGGGAAGCTGGAGAAAGGCTAAGCCAGAGGCACAGGAGTATCTTGCTTGCAGTTGTCTGTAGGGATGAGACTACATACCAGCTACCAGCAGCAATGATAATAATCTCTTAAGACTGGTGGGGGGAATAAAAACAATAAAAGCTTTCCCCAACAAGAGGCTTTCCCCAGCATTAATACAATAGCAATTACTTGAGAGGATCCCAGTTAGTCCTTTCTGGGGGTGGGAAGAGCTGGGTTTACTCTTTGTCCCTTCTACTTCAAAAGTGAATCATGCTATAGAGGAGGCTTTCGAAGGCACGTTTGGCTTCTGCAAAGTCAGGACAAGCAGTGATGCATTTGGGATCAGGATTTTTTCATTCCAAAAGCATGTTTTGGGAAAACACATTTTTCTCCAAGTTTCACAGGTTCTGAGTATTTTTGTCTAGAAAAGATGTGTGTTGTCTGGTAGACAAAAGTTTGGGAGTCAAAGAGAAAATGGTGGCAACAAGGAGAAAAATTACATTTCCCTTTACTCTGGTTTTTAGCACCTCCTAATTTTGCAAGCCACCTTAACACTTGTAAGCTAATATATTAATTTTTAAATAGAGAAACAGTCTCCCTCCTTCCTTCTCTTCCCCCGGTCCTCTTCTCACACATTTTTCCCTAATAGAAAGGGAAGAATTTGACGTTTTGGGATATATCCCCTGCAGGAACTGTAGAAATGCCACCTGCTACCTGCATGCTAGCTTTGATCACAAATCAACAGCACCCAGCGCTGTACAGGATCTCTTGATATTTTAATGGCAAAAAATGTCTGGCCACTAATAGCAATACATCCTGAATTGCACAGCCTACGGTTTTCTGTAAATGCCAAACACTACCTTACTATTTGTATCATTCTTAATTGCACCTCCTTAATTACAAGAAGCAAAATAATTCATTATATTGAGTGAAAAGACCTCTAAAACCTTGCACTTCAGGCTTGGCTCTTTTGCAAGTGCAGAATTATCATTGGGAAGGGCATTTAGTAGCTCTATGCCCAAGCACAGAAGATTCCTGTTCATCCATGCCAATGGTAGGAGAGCTGCTCAATCCCCACCTACTAGCACCATGTACTGTTGATGAATCAACTGAGCATGAGTAGCTCAAGCCTTCTGCTGAACTCAGCTGCCAAAAGCCAGACTGGGAGAACACAAGTACTGCTGACCAGGAACTGGAGGGCTGCAGGGTCTTCTAACACTAGATCCAGAAGTCCTGTTGTTGCTAGTGGGATATTGGGATAAATGCTCATATTTCTCAGCTGAACTCCCAGAAAAGAAAAGTCTTAATTGGGATAAAAGAGTCTAAGGGACCTTGCATCAACCTCTGCAATCTGGAAGTGGGGATCCTTCCTCCTTTTGGCCCATGGATAGCCAAGCACTACTTGACAAGCCATGAAGGACAAGGAGGCACTCCTAAAGATTTCTAAAGCATTGTCCTACAAGGCTCCTTCATATCCTCTTCCTTCAGGCATTGCTGCAGACCAGTGTTCACAGACATAGGAAAAAAACCCCACCCAACCTAGTGCCAAGAAAGATACTAATATCAGTCACTATCAGTCAATGTGACAGTGGGGGAAACAAAGATATCTGTATTCCCAGGAGCTTCCTTTATAATATCAGTCACCATGGCCAAGTTAAGTTGAGGGACTCACTTAACTTGTGCATTATGGAGCTTAAAACACCAAGTTAAGTTCCCCACATTGGCTGACTGCTTTGCTCTCAAGAAATCAGAGGCCAAAAGGTTGCGAACTCCCCTAAGTCTCATGCCAGGTTATATAGCTACCTGCAACACCCCTGAGTGAGTTGGGAAGCCTCTCTCCATTGGTGAATTCCCCATGCCATAGGCTACAGTTCCTATACTTTCACTGGGTTATAAAACTGAACCTGCACCAAAATAAGATATGTTTGCACTATTTTTCTTGAGAAGCCAAGTGACCACAACCTTTTGGCTCGGTGCTGCATGGCTAGAAGAAAACTAGGTTCATCTTCCAAGGGTTTAAACTAGGGGAGAAAAGAAAAGAAATATATATAATTAATTGGATAATACTAGTTTGAGCCCAGGTCTTAAACTTAGGAAACACAAATACATCCTCTATAAGGAGCCCTGTTTGAAAGCAGAGATGTTGACCAACATGTGCAAGGGGGGCAGAGCTTCTTAGGGCTGCAGCATCCTATCTGAAAGTGATGCTTCCAGATGGTAGATCTACTACAACATCTTTTCACCATCTGTTACTTCACTTCTCTGAAGACCAGGATATAGTGAGAAGCCCTGAATATAGTTCTCAGCGCTGAGGGTTCTTCTGACATTGGGAAAGGAGCATCTTGACCGTCTTTGGGCCAAGCTGTATTACAAAGAGCACTAGAACCACTCACAAGTCTTCAAAGTTTCCACATGATTATGTGAGCAAATATTTGGACTGGAAGTGCTGTTAGTCATTATTTGCAGTTCATTTTCTCTTATTTGTTCTCTGTCTTTTAAATAATATAAAAGAGAAAGCCAAGATGACAGCTCACAGTGTTCACAGAAACAACACCTGGTTTTTCTGAGCAAATACCTCTGCTGCAGCCAGCCAGCCTCTGCAGCTCCCTGGGAAATGCTGCAGCAGGGACAGCCTGTGCCAAGCTGGAATTGGCCTCTTGCTCACAGCCACGCTGCTGGGTACCACAACTGCTGTGGCAATGACGGACCCTGAGCATCCACTGTAAAAATACCTGCTCCTGGACTGGCTGTGCTCCTGCAGATCTTTTCTGGATTTGGTATTCTGGGACCAGTTCCTGGTTTCCAGGCTTCCCTGGATTTGGAGGTTTCACTGCTGCATTGCTATTTGGAACCTAATTTGGACGCCTGATCTTGGCAACAGCTGTTAGTCAAGCTCAGGGTTTAGCACCATTAATCACATCAGAAGGCAGATGTGTTAGCAGCACCAGGAAATACTGCAGCTGGTGGCAGGTGTCTGCAGATACAGCCCCCAGACATGTTCACCAAGGAAGGGTTTACACCTACCCATGTAAGGGCAAGGCTCCCTGGGCACAGAGGCACAAGAGGAGCTATTCAGTAGCAGAAGAGCTCCATGGTAATGCTGGCATCAAAACTTACTCAGGCATCTTTGTCTTGAACAACCCCACCTTTCCAAAACACCTACAAATTACATTTCCAGCAGCCTATTTCTCTGTGTCTCCAGTATCTTATGCCTCCAGCTGTGCTGAAAGCAATACATACTGAGTGCTGGAAGACACGCTAGAGGTGAGCCAGCACTTCAGTATAGACAAGCTGAAAAGAAAGTGTGGTATTCTTCCTTTTGGCACACTCATGGCTTAGCAAATGGAGGGAGCCAGGACCCAGTGCCTGAATCTGGCACCTTCTGCATCAGGGTCATTTCTGTCTATCCTAACACCTTGCTTCACAGACATGAATGGATGAAGTGGCTTCTTTCAAAAAGGAAGTCTTGTTCATCCCAGAAAATCTGGACAGAACATGTCAGTTTAACTTAAGCTTTCTGGAAGCATTTTGTTTTTAACAGAACATCTCCCCTGAAGGCAGAAGCATCTTGGGGTGGACATTTCTACTCTGACACCTGTTCCTTCAGGTATGAGTCCACAGGGGAGACCAGAGGTACAGCAAAACCCTCCCGAATCACATTCAAGCCCTTCCATCTCCAGTGAGATGTTTTTGGCTTTACATAGTCACTTGTAGAGTAGAAAGGATCTTGTTTCTGTGGAAAGCATATACTTATTACAAGCGTTTGCGCTGAGAACAAATAGGCCTTTCTGTGGAAATGACTTCAAATATACTTGTTGGGAAGGAAAAGAGAAAAATCCCAAACTGGGAGAAATACTTGGCCCAACAGAAATAAAGTTAACATAATACGGCAATATCCCAACTAGCTTCTGTTTAGCAGATAGCCTCTCCTCTGACTCATGTATTGATGTGACTATTAATAATACACTGTTATAAAAATCCATCCTTGTAGGAGGAAGGATGTTGTCAAGACTCAAGCAATTCCTTGTTTTCAGTGAAATATGGGTAACATTTATGTTGTGTTTTCAATTCCCCTTTTCAGGTTATTTTCCATTTCTACTTTAATAATAATCTTTATGCCTAAAAATAGCATCTCACTTTTACAATTGGAATGACCTTTTATACTATGTGTGGATTAGCACGGAACAGCAACTTGTTCAGTTTAGAGCTGACAGCAAGAACTGCTGATTTTACCTCTGTTGCTGTTACCAGTTTAAGTTGTTCTCCATTACTACCAGTTTGCTCATGGGGAAACTGAGGCAGACAGCAAGAAAACTACTTACTTGGCATTGTCAGCAGGATAGGGTCTAGGAGGAAGGCTAAGGATGCTGTGCTGGTTAGAGGATGTTATCTTCCTTGGAAACACAGTCCAGGAGTCCTGAAAAATGCAATTAATTTAATCATTAACATTTCTTTGAGATTTTATCCCCTTTCCTAACCCAAAATAGTGAAAATTGTCCCTCTGAAGAGAGGCTTCTCTTTCACATAGAGAATCACTGCAGTGTTGCAAAAACGCCTGTTTCTTCAAAAAGCCATGGCTTGTAATTAATGGTCTTTGGTACAGCAACAACAGGACATTTTCAATTCAGGTTTCAGGCTTGGTCCAGCTGGAGATATTTCCTGTTCAAGCTGCCATAAGCATCCCTCTTAATTTTGCAATTTCTGGGAGCATTTGAATTCAGAAGGGACTACAGCATCAAGTAACACTTGATTTTAATATTAATAGCATCTTTTTATGATTCTGGAATTATCTGGCTTAGTTTAGAAAATATATTCTCTATGGCAAAGTCCTCATCCCTTGTTTTACAATGGACTCCTGGAATATTTCAATATTCCTGTTTCCTTGGACTGCCTTCTCCAAGAGCCCATGCTAATATTTGCCAAAATACTATAGGAACTACTTAGCAATTTCAAGCAGGATGTTTTTCTTGGCCCAATCAAATAAGTGTCCAGATGCTTTCTCCAAAAGAAGTCAAAGTGGTGCCATATTAAATGCTTAAACCGTTTAAAGAATAAATACTCCCTTCACCCAGCACACCTATCAGGGCTGATGGAAACAGGGATAAATGCAAGCTCAGCATTACAGCTGCAATCCTACTCAGGCCATTGCTTCTCAGAAATCAACCTATACGTATGCAAGGAGGTCAGATTTTCTTGCTGCAGGGTTCAGGGCTATCCTTGAAATAAGTTATACCTGCAGAAAGCTATTAAGTCCTCCATGCTGCAGCCAAATGGTGGAGAACAAGCTGATAACATAACCACCATACTGGAGGCACCTCGGTGTGATAAGCCAAGTGAAGAACAGCAGCGCTGCTCCCGAGTTCAAAAATTTTCAGTCAAATCAGACAAGGAGGAAAAGCAGCTTAAAAAGTAAGAAGATATTAAAATAATCACTGAATGCTGCATCTGGATTGCCATGAAAGTCTTTTGTGCCATTAGAGTGCATTCTGGTGATGCCTTCTTACAGCTTTCGTGGACTAGAAGTGCTGCAGATGAAAACAAATGCTCTTTTCTGTGCATGTGAGCTCAGAAACTGGGATTTCTACAAGAAGCACTGCAATCAAGATGGTCTGAGGTCACTGAGCAAGTCCATAGTGACAAGGCAAGTCCAAGGTCTGGCTGGGTGGTTCAGTCCATACGTCAGGGTTTGGATCAGTGGGGTGTGTGGCCACCATAGGTATGGCTGCAAGCAAGTACCCAAGAATATCACTCCACTGTCTTCTGTCCAAAGAAAGAGATGCCAAGGAACAAGGGGGAAACGAATCCACAGGCAAGCATCAAGTTCTTCCTCATGCACGATCTAGCACCAGTAGCAGGGTGGCCCTGCAGGCAGGAGCATGATGTGCACATTTGTCAGGTCTTTGTCCGTTCAGGTCGCATCATCCTTTGGTCATCCTGATGTGGCCAGCAGGGCTTAGAAAGGCAGGACCAGCTCGCATTGCTTCTCCTCTTCATCCATGGCACTCAGCTTTGGGCCCTGAGCTGATCATCTGGGGACTGCAGGAGGGTCAAGCCCTCAGTGTCTGCGTCCCGCAGCCCTCAAAGAACCTCCTCCCTACTGGGGCAAACATTCCTTCATTAGAAGTGACCTCCCTCAGTAAAGTAATTTTTATCTAGAAAGTGCTTTAATATCAAATAAAACTCATGCTTACGGTTTTCAGTCTGCTCTGTTGCCGCCCTTGATGAAAGAAACACTTTTTCTTCCAGCTTTTGAAATGCTTTTCCACCCCTTTGGCAAGACCTTGGGCTAGAGACATACTGAAAAAAAGAACATCTCCACAACCCCCTATTTTTTTAAAGAAAAGATTTTTTTCTTTCCACTTATGATGGACTTCAGTTCTGCAGCTCACTCTAATGCCAATCAGTTCCAAGCATGGGCTGCCTGACGATGGGTTTTTAAGGCTAAGTGGGTGATCTCAGACCCTGGTTTACTGCCAACCTCCCAATCAGTCTGTGATAAAAGCTGTATTTGGAATTGTGTATTTTTCACACGTCCTCCCCAACTGCAGTCTCATCACTACACTAATTCTACTCTTTTTCTTTGTAAGTGTTCCCTACCTTGCTTGTAGAAATATGATATGGATGAGAGGAAGGGAGCATGTTTCTAGCGCCCAGTAGGGTGAATCAACCACCATACCCAGCCTTGCCAGGCACCGGATGCCAACCTGGAGCAAGATCTTCGAGCACAGTCTCCTGGACACCCAGTGCGAGAAGCAGCCTGGGCACTATGGGGAAAAACTGCCCCAGCCATCCCCACCCCTCCTGGCTTTACATTTTGCCTCCAGAGTGAGTCAGCAAATACAGACTATTTTTTGTTATATTTAAAAAACAGCAACAGTGATTAACTATGGAACGACATCATGACAAACAATGCTTGCATGCACTTTAACTCACCTAACAGGAGTTAAAGAGCATGGCATTGCCAGCAGAACTAAAACAAACAGCAACTTCTGATGGGGAAAGGAGAGGTTAAGGACACCAAATAGCCAATGTCAGGGCAGTAACTGCTCAAACCAGATCAGCCAGCAGCAGAAGGGGCTGCCTGGCTTCACTCTTAGCTCTAAGCATTACCCTAATTCAGATGACTGCGCAGATCAACACTACAGCAGGCTCCAGTGTGGCCCACATGGTGTTTTATCTCCTGGCACATGTCCTCTGACAAACCAGCCTCAGGGCACACGTGCCACCCACTTGCACAGCATTAGGGTTGCTGCTTTGAAGGGCTGCCAGAAAGCCCTGGAGGTCTCCACTCAAGTGGATAAAAGTCACCTTTAATGACCAGATGCAAGACAGCCTCATAAGGCACAGCTGCAATATCCTTTCCTCTGCCTCATACCAATTTCCATGCAGTGGAATCTATCTTCTTACCAATTCTTTTGCAGTCGGAGACCCATTTCCCTTATGAGAGGGAGCAAGAGCCATTGGAGCTGGCAGATATCTGTTTTCTTCCAGCTTATGTCTTAGCCACTCTCATCACGAGCTAACAAGAAGTGTCTCTTCAATTTGTCCCACTCTTTCCATCTCCCTTGCACAGCTTCATCCAAGCATTGGGATTTCCCGCCAGCCTGGGAAGAAACATCCCATGTCTCCTACATGTCCTTCAGGGAGTGGGCCTGGAGAGCCACGATGAAGAAATGTTACTGGAGAGAAAGTGGTTCTTCCCACACTGACTATGCTGAAGGCTTGTGGACCTCCTGGCTGCTCCCCATCTCATCCCACCCCGGACCAATGCCAAACCAGCCCAGAAGCTGATTACCTGAACTGACACAAGTGTTAATTTTTACCTATGTTAAATGCTTCTTTGGATAATTTGTTGGTTATTTATTCTGCCTGAGAGGAAGGTCAGAGCATGCATTTAAATGGTAATGCTCTTGGCAAAGGCTACAGAAAAGTTCATTAATTACCTCTACTTCTCAGCTGGATCAAATTTTAGAACCCAGCTGATCAGGAAGATCTTGTTATTTATTTCAGGCTACACCAAGCTTCATCTACTTTGCAGAGGGCTTCCCAGAACATGCTTTAAGTTCATTCCATGTCACTCAATAACCTCAAGTCAGCAATGTTCCCTTCTCCCCACCACTCCCATAGAGGTGGACGGGGTTTCTCCACACTTTCATAAACACACTTGATGTGTGAGACTCTGTGATTAAGCCACTCCAACATCCTTGCCTTCCGTCTGCCACAAGCCTTCAAGCTGCCCTGTGCTGAGGGCTGCTGCTGACTTACACCATCTTCAAAGAGCAAACACCCAAGGTGCTGTCCTTAATAGACAACTACGAGAAGAAGCAGGAGGCTAAAAAATTATGTGAACTAGATAACTGGGCCTTAACTGACAGTGAAACACCAGCAGGCTTCCCTAGAGACGGTATCACTGGAGAAGGTCCACAAACATGCTCAGCTTTGTGATACTATCAAAGCTGTGCTAATGCATGACTTTGATTTTCCAACTGCACCCTCCAGAAAGAGATACTTTATTTCCTGACAAATCAAAATTAAAGGCACCTCTGAAGTTTTTTCCACTAAAAGCTACAGCACTTCTTATTTGTTGAATTACTACTTTTTAACCTACTTTTCAGTGCAACCATATTAGCAAGGTTTTGGCAGGACAATGGGAAAAAGACACAACCCTAAAACAGTCCACCACTGATGACAATCACTTTTGCTATCCTGAAAGTAAGATTTTTTTTCAATTAAAGAACACAAAAGTTTAGTGCTTTTCTGGTTAAATCCTGCCAGCTCTGCTCATGCTGACACCAGCATGTACATGTGCGACGCAGGTTTATCCTGGGACTACTGTAGAAAGCCAGATTTGGGTGGGTTTGATCCCTTATAAAAAAAATATTTGTTAAACTTAATAGCATCTACTTTCCTTCTAAAATAATGTCTGCAGCAAAATGATCCTATTGGGATCCATATGAAACAGCAGCACCATATAATTAACTGGGATAGGGTAGAGATATTGGGGAATTTGGGTGATGATATTGCAGAACTGTTCTCTCATACAGGCAAACAGGTCACTGTATTACAATGTGGAAGACAAAGGATTATTATTATTATTGTGTTCAAGAGAGGCTTGGTTTAATACACAGTAGTGAAAGGAAACCCACACGTGAAATAAAAATCCTCTACTTCATATCCATACTGTTAAAATTACAGATAAAAGAGTGATCTTGGATGTTCAAAAGGCAAGATAGATTAAAATAATATACATACGGCTGAAACCCAAGATACCTCAGACAAACCCTATTGGATGAAACAGTTTATCATGAAGGAGAGGAGGGGGAGGCTGAATGAATAGGCCACAGCAGAAGATGATGAATTATTTTATGGGCTTTCATACTTAATGGTCCAAGTGGAAATGACATGAAAGTCCTCAATTTTCAAGGTGACTGGTTTGACCTGGCTCAAACAGACCCTTTGTCATCACTAGCCACTCCTGAAAATCTCAGTGAGGCACTCTGAATTTGTCCCCAGAGGCCTGCTGAGCAAGAGGCAGCAGGTCTCCAAGTATGGCCCCAATCCAAACTCTTTAGGCAAAGGCTGATCTCGACAAAGTTTTCGCTCTCTAGATTGGATTCAAAGAGTTCTTTCACGTTTTCTGGCCCAGCAGTAGAAATATTTTCATTCAAGAACTAGGGTTTGGGGTTGGCTTTTTTTTTGCTGTTGTTGAGTCCTATGCTGTGATTGCTTGGATGGCGTCCATATCAGTGATTTTTGTCTTGGACGCAATAGAGCCATTAGTGACTTCAGTCATTTTTGCATGTTCAGCTTCTAGCAGCTTGTGCATTGCAATTCCTCTGATGATGGCAGGCAGGGATGGCCCAGGTACTTGCTATAAGGCAAGTCCCTAGCCCCACTCTAAAACCTCACATGAGCGAGGCAGCAGAAAAGGCTTCCTCCCAACTGACCCCTTCTCCTTCAGAGGGAAGCTAAAGTCCAGCAGAGCCACCAAGACCGCCAGTAGCAGACCCTGCTTTGACCCGCCATCAGTTGATCTCTCTTTAAATGGAAAAGCCTTTATGCAACAGCTTTAGCACAGCGGGTGGACTCCAGGGCTAACAGGGACTCAGTTCTGGACCACCCTCTCTGCATGAAGGTTCACCATAATGAGGGCACCCCATGCCTTTTCTTAGGGGCTTTCAGTTTCACAGACCTCAAATCCTGGGGTACTCTGGTACCTGTGGCAAGGCAGTGGGATTTCTGAGCTCCAGCAGCTCAGCCAAAAGACAAAAAAATCCAGAGCAATTTGATGGAAGGGCCCTCTGGACTCCTCCACCACTTGCAAGTGCTAATTGCCAGTAGTCCAATTACATTCATGTCTCTGATGGATTTAATTGCCAAGTTGCTGAAGAGAGAAGTGACCTATTATGCGTTATTGTTTACAGCAAATTAGTTCAGGAATTCCCATCTTTCTGCCTGTCATGCTCTGAGGGCAAACTCCCTCAGCTCTGCCACAGTCAGCCAAGGACTTCACTGGCGCAGCAGATGCAAGTTCATTCACAAGGAAAAGCTGAGCAAAGACATGTCTAGGGCAGAAACACAAATCTGTGCTCAGTAGAAGAAAGCTCTGAGCTGACAAGGATCAGAGAGAAAAGGCAGTAATAGCTCAGAGATAAAAAAATGCCCGAGGAAAGAAGCTACATTGTTTCTGCAGCAGCAGATGCGAGGGGCTGACAGACACACCTACAGGTTAAAGCTCAAACCTGAGCTCAAATAGAGCTGGTGGAGCAGAGGATGGGTGAGTAGAAGTCCCAGATGAGGCTGCTCAGGGCAATGAATGCCTATAGCTCTCTCACAGCTTCAGAGAGAGCATGTTTGCTTCTTGAGGAGTCTCTAAAGGTATGTCAAAGATGACAGTTATAGGACCTCTATGCAGTTTGAAATCCAAGAGTGAATGAAAGGAACAAGGAGGAAACATTTTCTTTTGCAGGACATATACGGGGCTGGGCTGAAAAGATGTTTAGAATTTTGTATTTTTTTCTAAATAGGGTAAAAATTTGTTTCTGATGGCTCTAAACCTCCCTGCCAAGCCAAGGGGGTCTGCCTATCAGGCGGACTGAAGTGCACCTTCCCTCCTGTTATTCACGCTGGTGCGGTCTTTCAGAGGTGCTGTAGCTCATTGCAGTACCTGTATGGGACCTGTTATGGTCTTCAAGAGTCAACACTGGGTAGTCAGAGCTGAAAAACAGGGCTCTTACCTCCCTGTGTGCAGCAAGGTTGTGAGCAGCTTTCTGAGTTTGTTTGCTATTGTATATGAACCACACTTAGGACAACATTATCCAAACTGTCACCTGGAGATGAAAATAATTAAAGCAGGGAAACACAAGAAGCTTCAAAACAGGCCTGCCCTTGACTTGCACAATATATTTCAGCAGGCCCATAAAAAGATCAGGGGATTCACTCAAGTATGCATAGTTATAAGCATAAAAGAGTGGTGGTATTATATTTATTATTAAAGCCCTCTCAAAGCCCCCTTATTGCAGATGAATTCTGAGCCTCTAGGGAAAGTCAGAGATGGGATATTTAGCAAAAATGTTATTAAAAATAGAAATTGTTTCCCATGACTTAACCTTATTGCCTAGGGGGAAAACAGTTAGATGATGTTATTGGAGAGTGTGCAGTTACAAGACC
Source organism: Psittacus erithacus (assembly GCA_009867235.2). Taxonomy (NCBI): domain Eukaryota; kingdom Metazoa; phylum Chordata; class Aves; order Psittaciformes; family Psittacidae; genus Psittacus; species Psittacus erithacus. The sequence continues at coordinate 15,433 of WYDI02012749.1, read as the reverse complement.
ATGATTGCTATGGAAGAGTATGCACAAAGTTTCTGGAATAGCAGCATTTCTGTTTCCAGGAAAGCAAATTTACTTGTGCACTGCACCTGCTGCCTCCAGCCCCACTGTTATTCCCATCCCCTGCGGAGAAGGGCTTTTTCCTTAAGCCCGCATGCCTTTAACCAACCTACAGTCCCTTCTGCAGCTCTTCATCCCCCAGCAAGTTATCATCATCATGTGTCAAGTCTGCAGGTCCAAGATGTGCCTGGTTCACACCCCTTGGTCTGGAGGGACTTGGGACCAGCAGCATGCAGGATGGTGCCATGGTTTCCTTGCTGCTCTAGCTCCAGTCCAACGTTATCAATAGAAAGCTTTTTTCCTAACTGAGAGGTTCCTTCAGAACCTGCAAAAAAGTTCAATTATGACAAATTGGTGTTTTCTGACAGAAAACCTCCTCTGCCCCACAGCCCTGGCCAAAGGCTGTTTGTCAAAGCAGCATCAAGTGTGATTCCCCCCTGCAAAGATGTCCTGAAGCTCTTTGAGAAATATGATTCCAGAGGCAATGGAAATGCCAAGGGGATTGCTAAGTTGATCAGATTGTTTCCTGCCTTCTTCCTGGGGTACGCATCAAGGAAGATGAGCAGATATTAGACATTCATCACAGGCATTTGTGTCCCTTCAACACCTGATGTTGGTGCAGCAAAACAGTTTTTGATCACTTAAGCATAACGTCACTGCAATCACTGTCTGGAATGTAATTTTGTCTTAAAAAAAAAAGGGGGGGAGGAAGGAGGATAAAAAATAAACCTCAAAAATCTCTGTGCTTCAGAAAAGCTGGCTCTGAAATTTTGCCGTAAGCATTAGATCTCAGCAAATTCTGTAAACGCCCTCCCCACCACCTGCTTTTGGACATTTTCCCCTTACTTAATGATATTCCATCAATTATATAAATTCACAGGTACTAGAGATCAGTATTAGGGAGTTCAGCTTCATTATTAGTACAGTTATTGTCCTTTGAAGACTAAGCTAATGGCTATTTGTCTTCTTCAATTCAATTAACAACAATCCTCTGGACACCACGTAGGCTGCACTCAGTGACATGCTGCTACATCCCCTCCTCCATCAGGACATGACCCCCATCTCCACAGGCAAGATCTGTCTCCTCTTTTGCTAGCTGCATGCTATATATTTTAGCAGTGCGTCAGGAAATGGAACACTAAATTATCAAAGAACTAAACTGGGCAGGGCTTGAGCCAAGAAAAATCCATTTGTCGATGGCCATTCCCCCTCCAAAGTGCTCAAATAGGTTTACAAGACATAAACATGCCTTTCCCAACCAGCCAAGAATACACTTCCCAATGAGGATAAGGTCACATCTTCCAGCAAAAGATGAAGGGTAGAAACTGAAGGTTGGGGCTAGACAGAGGAAGGACTTTCAACATTCTTTAAGAAAATGGAGCTTACAAGCTGCTCTGATATGCTGGTGGGGCTCTTCTTTACAAATGCAGATCATGGATCCTTTATTTCACCCTTATCCCTAGCTTGTTGTCTATGAATGTTGGTAAGTTCAAGAAGCCTCAAGCAGGAATTGTTAAAACCAAGGATGTTCCTCCATGACATTGCTACCTTCCAACATGTGAATAGCCGCCTCACTTCTGCAGAGCAATGGCTTGGTTTTATGTCCTCGTCCCTTTCCACTTCCAACTCTGTAAGGGCTTTATTAGAACAAAGATTATACTGAGAAGGTGTGGGATCAACTCACAATTTATGGGTGCAGGGAGCATACAGGAGCAGGCAGGAAAGCTGGGCAGTCTCCTCACCAACCAGTCTGCAAACTTTTTGCAATTGGAGCTACCAATGTAGGTAAAAAAGGTGGCTGTGAGTTGAGGAGATGTGCCTTTATGGAGATGGAGGGTCCTGCCTTTGGAGCTTGTGCCATGCCACCAGGCAGCTTGACCACAGTGATAATACACACACCCCGTGGACAGCCTCCCCAAGGCTTGCTTCCTAGAAGGTCCACCAAAAAACAGTACTGGGTTTGTTAACATGTCCTCTTGCAAAAGCAGAATCCATCCTGCCTGCCCCTGGAAAAAGCACAGCCCTGTGCTGCTGCTCTGTAAGTAACAATGACAGGATCACTGAGACATAACAAGATTTATCACTTTCTCCGGAAGAACAATTGCCTGCTTGTTGTCCTCAGTAAATAATGTTCTGCCTGCATCATCTGGGGACATCATTAACCCAGGAGACAATGACACCACTTAACCTTTCATGGGCTCATTCAGCTCCCCTAAGCTGCCCAAGACTTATGGTTACTCAGCAAATCCTTTCAGGGATGAGGTGAGGATGTGATGCCAAAATTCACACACGGAAGAAGAAACACAGCACAGACATCTGATATCATGCCGGAGACAATGTAGTACTTAGGAGAATCTGTAAGCAGCTCTGCTTTTATCAGGAACCTGCATAAAGTCTGGGCTGATTAGGCCAGTTTGGCTTCAGCAAGGATCAGAGAGTCCAGCTGCCAGGCACATCAGGCTGTTTCCCAGCTCTCATCCATAGACATGACCCCCTCACTGGGTTGTAGACAAGCAGTGCTCTTCCCACCAAGTGCCTGGGATCCCATCCACAAACACCTCAGTGACTTTTTCAGGCAGGGCCCAGACATCCTAGTCCTGAAGTGTGCCAAGACTTTGGCTTGTCTGGTACTGCCTCCTCACTATCCTTAATAGCTCCTGACTGCTCTTTCACTGCCTATGACCAAAATATTGGATATATTAATGCACTTTTAATTAGCAAACTCAATCTCCAGGGGAAGATGTCTTGTATCTGAATGACCTTGGCTTAGAACCTTTGCCAGATTGCTCTTTATACCGTAAACCTTCAACCAAGTTTTCTGATGACCCTTAACTCACAAGCTGATCATCCAGGGCAGGGGAGGTTGATATGGGTGAGTAATTTGCTAGGTGAATGCAGTCCCAAGCACAGTCCAAGCTGGTGGGAAGTTATAAGAACTCATTTGATTATGAGCAAATCACAGAAAGCCTCTACACAGTTAAATAAGTACTGTAGGAAAAGCTTGCTGGAACACAGCAATGGAGTTCAGAAGGTCCCAGGAGATGGGGAGGGCTGAGCAAAGCTACATGCCTAAAGTGTGTTGGGACAGGCAGGGGACAGGAGACAGCATGACTGCACACACCAGCCCTCTTGTTCTCAGGGACAAGGAAAGGACCACAGTTATGGTTCCTTGAAGCCTTGTTCAGGCCAGTTCACAATCACGCTACTCATCGCATCTCTCCAGGAGGTGCCTCTTTGCAAGCCACACCTTTCCAGATCAGCTTGTATTATCAGAGGCCAGCACAAAGACCTGTTTTTTTCCTAGGATTTAGTGACATTTTAATCAGTGCTTTCAGATAAGAGTTGCACACTTAAATGTTATGCTGTTTCCTTCATCAGATCTCCACGGCATTTCATGACTTCAACATGGTTTCAACATTTTCTGTATCCCTCCAGTTCCAGATCTCATTTCAAACTAGCCGTTACAACTGAGCTGTTCCATGCTGATCAGTGCTGCAGCAGCCCACGGTCCTTAGCTCCATGTCAGAATCCACTTCCCACCTCTGGGAGGAGCAAGGGTTGAACCTATTTCCTTTTCTCCCTTGCTCTGGGAACTGTCAACAGCTCCGACAGCTTCGTGGTTTGTTACCCACACAGCTCTATAGATCTATACCTTTCAAATGTGTTCAGCAGTGCTGCGTGCCTAGTGTCAGCTGTTTCTTGATTTTCTGGCTGCTCTGTCAGACAAGCTGTTAGTGATTCCATTTGTTTCCATCCTCCTCTGAAGGGCACATCCCAATGGCACACGATTGCCCGCAGTGGGTGTTTCCCTGCCCTCATCCACACGCAGCCTTATCCTCACTATAACCAACTAACATCATCTCCAGAGGAGCAGGAAGCACCCAGCATGAAAATCCTTTCAGAGCAGAGAGTAGCAGATGCTAAATATTCATGCAGCCATTGGTTTTCATCACTGTGCTACATACACACAAGGTATTTATGCTCCATTGAGTCTCCTGATGAGCATTGCATCCTCAGCTCCTTTGGATAACCATACAGAGGCAGAACCACCCCAGAACTTAGCAGTGCTGCTACAAACATCAGCAGTAAATGCTGCACCAGATACACGTGTGAGGCTTGTTCCCACAGCAGGACATGTATTAATCTTTCCTGACTTTTCCACTTACCCAAATCCTTGTCCTCCTGAGCAGCGGCAAATGTGAGTTCACCTTGTGAGAGGCTCATGGTCACTCCTTTGCTATGTGCCAGGAACCCAGCCAGACTGCTTGCTGCTCAGTAATACCTCCTTGAGCCTGCTGTGAGGATTGCTTCATTGCCTTAAACTGTACTCTAAGGGACTTGGGAAGCAGCTTGAGCAATATTGCATGACTTGGTCCTCCCATTTAGATCTCCCTTCTTGAAGGAGAAGCATGAGCCTGCCTGTGACCTCCAGGAAGGCCTCTCGCATGGTCCTGCAACACTGCACATCCACTGCAGCAAAGAGCACCATAGAGTTTCTGCCTTCTGTGCAATACCACTGTGCTGGAACCTACGGTTTGCCAGAACTGGGTCTGTTGCTGAAACCCAAAATCAGGATTGTCATCCTGCTGCTCCTCCAGGAAACACTTGAGCTGCACGAAAGTGTTTCCTGAGTTGAGTTCAAGATGTGCACAAGAGATGCAGCCCTGGCAGGGCGTCCACAGCCCATCTGTGTACCTCACTTCACATGGTTCCTAGCAGAGCTGTCTCATCTGCACCAACTTTTTTTACTTAGACCTTCTCATATGAGGTTTTGGTCACAGCCACCATGAAAATGTCTCAGTGAAGACGTGAAGACCTTGCAAAGAGGCTTGCACCACATTTTCAAAGCTGTCATGATTTGCTTTTGGGTTTTCCCTCCAGTACATGACTTATGTCAGGCACTGTCCCACTTTCCCTGTGGGTTGCTCAGTCTTTATTAGATGGACAGACACAGCAGACCAGCTTTTTGGGGAAAGATGGATTCATAGAAAAGAGGGGTTTGGAAGCTTTTTTTATGCCTTCTTCCTCCAGGCAAGACAGAACAATCATTTAATGCAGCTCAGTTTCTAGTTTCACAATCCCTTATCAACCATGGAGACTCTCTATTGCTTCTTCTCCACCTTATGTCACTCCTCTACCTTACCCTTTGCAGTAACCAGCCAAACTTACCAGCAGCACTCCTGAAAGTGATGAGGTGTAGGATCCCTGCACAGTACAGGCTGGCAGCCTCTGTGGGACAAGACCAGGGTCCAGAGACACCTTGCTTCTTCCCATAAAACCTCAAAGGCTCATGCTGCACAGGTAGCATTTCAAAGCCTCTGAGAGAGGAGCCATTCATTATGCCACTCCTCCCTTAACACAGTCTCTCTGCTGCCCTGTATCCCCAGGCACCAATATCTAGCAGTTTTTCTAAACCAATTTATCATTGGGTTGTTTCACCCAAGTCAGCAGATGCCCCTCTGCTCAGGTTACTGACAGATCAATTGATGTCGAGGCCTCTGAGAAGCTACTTGCCAGGTCTCAGGATTTCAATTCCCTTCCTCTGTCAGTGAGATGTGCGAAAGAGGAGGGCAAAGCCCGCAGGAATAGCAATGACAGAGACAGCCAAGCACCCTGCAAGGGGTTGCTGGTCTGGCTGAAGGGCTGTAAGAGGCGCAAGGACAGCATACATGAGCTCTACACATTCCCCAGGAACAGCCTGCAGTTGCTCACTCCACCTCTGCTTGAAAACCAAATGGCAATCATGCATGTACAGCTGACAATGCGCCCTAAGCAGGGCCATACAGCACCTACCCTTCTCCAACCACCCGTATGCTTTGGTCCTTGCGTGATGCTGTTCAGGTTTGGTTCCACATCTGGCCTCCAGGTCTGCTCACCTGCAGCAGCTTGTGCTTGAGCTGGATCCCTGCTCTAACAACAATGCTTCCTATTTTGAGCTGTGGGGTGGGAGCTCCTCCACCCCATGGCCTCCTGAATAAGTCTCAGCTCAGCCCTTGCAGTGATTCCGGCCTCAGCTCTTGTGGCTCCATGCCACATTCGATTGGAAATGGAGGTTAGGGTCTTACTTCTCACACTCAAGAGAAACATGGTGAAACATTTCAGTGAGACTTAGGCTGATTTTTTGCTGCATTCTTCTTTCATTCTGAAAGATGAAAGGTGCTTAGTGAGACCCAGGGGAACCAGTGAGTTCCCCATCTGTCACTACATGGAAAACCTGACAGGGTGGTACTGGGATTTAACCATCTGGACAAATAACAAGGACATTTAGCACTTCACCCTCTTCCCCTGTGAGAAGGACACAAAAATGTGGTAGGCATTTCTCAGGAGGAAAATACCTGGGGGTCACAACCCAGCAGTTTTCACACTCAGGGTTCTCAACAGATTTCTTCAGATCCCAGTCATCCTCCTGTACATGCAGTTGGTCCGAGCTCTATTTTCTAAACCCACAGGAGTGTTTGCTGAATTCTCAATTAGATACAAAACCTCTCAAGGAGTGAGACAAAGCCCCCAGGAGTGGTTTTGTGGCATCCAAAACACAAAGCCCTCCTGCTCAGAAGCACTCTTCTGACAATTGCCCATTCCCTAGTTATCCAAGTGCATTTTCAAACCAAAGCTGAAGCTGTGAAAGGTGACCTGGAGAGAAGACTGGGCTCTTACCCTTCTCTGGTGCTCTGCCTGGAGAAGACCCTCAAAGAAACCAAATGGAAATTTCTATTTATTTTCCTCCCTGCCATGATGAAAAGCTCTTAACTGTTGCGGGGTGGCTATGCAAGAGGAGCAGGACATCACATGGGTGAGAGATATTCCATTGTTCTTATTAAGGAGGACACAAAAGAACCAGTATTAGTAAGGCAATTTCCCAGCTTAGTCGCCTTGTTTGAGGGACAAAGCACTCACCTCCAAATGGGAATAGTATCAGCAAAGACGCAGTAAGGGGACAAAAGTTAAAGCAGTGCCACTGGAAAGACTGGGACAGACTTCATCAGACCCATGTTAGAACTGCCACCTATCAGCAAAATATGGTGAGATAAAGAGCTTTAGTTATGCATTGTCATGGTGTATTAAATAAAGGTGTCTGCCCTGAAGCCCTCATTCCTCAAGCCCTGCACCCTGTTCCCCTTGGGAGGGGTGGGTATACATCATTAGAATGGCACACCAGCCTCAGACCCAAAGGGTCACGCTACTCAGAGTTGGCGAGCTCAGCATAGGATAAGCAACTCTGTTGAGATGCATCAGAGTGACAGTTAAGGTCTTTGCCCTCTCCATTAGCTTTATTTTAATTTGAAGCTGCACTGTTCATTACTTCCATTATATCCAGTCTCAGCTGGCTGGCATGATGCTTTATATTGCTGCTGACTTTGGGCAAGAGCCTGATGCTCTGGTCTCTGGGGTCCCGACTGTGTGCGTGTTATGGCAACAAACTGGCCAGCAGTGATTCCTGAGCATTGGCTTTAGCACGTGCAAATGCCATGGGTCTGCTAGGACACTGCTACACTTCATCACACTAAACCATATTCAGCTCTGTATCAGGAGGCAGATGTCAGGGATAGTCCACACTGTTTCAATTCTCTTGCACAGAAATGCTTTAATTTACTGGAGGATGTAGTCAGTATGATGCATACCATCAGAAGTCCAGTTACTTAGCTGGCAGACAAGTTTCCAAGCATCTGCTGAGCTTCTGGAAGCTTATATAACTATGATGCTAGCCCACAGGCAGCCCAAGACCACAGGCTTCAGATGCTGGAAAGCAGTCACTGGTTACAGGAATGAACTAGAGAAGCTGGGTCATCACTGATCAGTCTGGAGTCACTGAGCTAAGTGCTCTTCCAGTGGTGTACCTGCCCGACTTCCCAAAGTTTCTGGAAAGCTTCAGAGGAGCTACTTGTATCAGGGGCATTATGATCTTCAACTTCCACCATAATATTGTGGTTTTCTCCCCAGTACTCCCCCCATCAAAGGGAGGCTGGGAGAGAGCTGGAAATGCTGATATTTTCCAGCTGCTTCTTTCCATGCATTGAAGCACCTGCTCCGTACTCTCCTCAGCCCTTCTCCCAGGAAGCCAGCCTGGACAGGCTGCTCAGGATTACAAAGAAATCACTGCAGCTGGCACAAGCCAAACCCTGAGCCTCCTCTCACTAACTACAGCACACAATCTTACGCTTTGCTTATCTAGAGGGTCATTTGCCATGTGGTTCAGTGCTAGAAAGCAAAGCCCTTTCAAAAAGGGAATTTGGAAGCCATACCTCAAGCTAAGAAGTTGCTACAGAGAAAAAAAATACACCACTCTACACAAATAAGGAGGGAGCTGTAAGAAAGTTGGACATCTGCTTTAAGACAGGTTGATCTAAGACAAATTTTCTGCTATCCTTTGATATAAAGGAGGAAGTCTTGAAATATAATCTTTCCTTGGTAAAAAATGCTAGTCTGCAGCTCCTGACATTTCCAGTCCATATATTTACAAAGATCCTTGAACGGAGACAGGATAATTTTCTGGGATGAACACTCAGAAAACTAAAGCAGGTTTCCTCACAGAAAACAAATTAACATGCTCCCCACATCAAAGGCTATTGCCTTTGACTTCAGTTCATGTGGGCACCCAAAGGAGCCTAACAAATGCAAAAGTATTGCTAGCTTACAGAGTCAGGACAAAGCAGCAGCTAGGGAAGAATAAAGCAGGATGCAAGAGGAGGCCTCTTCAGCATGACAAGGATCTTCACTTGCTGCAAGCATGGCTCAGCCACTGGAGTATCCACACAAGCCAAACATGAGGAGCTTATATCCACGTCTATGAGCCTTGTCAGACAGGAAAATCCTAATCCCACTGCTTTCTGCAGCAAACCATTAATGCTGGGAGAGTTCAGCTGCCCATCACACATAGCACTTCCCTTTCATCAAAGGATGACAGAGCTGGACATCGCTGGGCAGGGGACCTGCAGAGCTGTGGAGCAGTGGTGCAGGTTCCCATGAAGCACTTCCCCCAGCACACTTACAAGAGAACAAGCTGAAGTCCTAAAGCCAATGAAGCAGAGAAGAAAAAATTCTCATTGCACAGGGTCTCTCTGGCCCAGATTAACTCTACTGGAGAAATCCTGCTTTTCTATTGGAAGAAGAAATGGACAATAGCCTTTGTCCAGTCATATGCCTTGGCCAATCTAGGGTTCTATTGAACAGGAAAGACCATTAAAATGTAAAACTGGATTCCAAATAAAACCTAAGATTCCCAGCCCAGGCTTCTGCATTGTGCCAATACAGCTGCAGAGTCAGGCAGATTTTGAGGTGGTTAAGACCTCTTGGCAGACTCTGGCTTCATGCTGCAGGCTGATGCATGGTGATTTGGAGTCCCACTCCAATGCATGGGTCTCTCTCTGGGACCTCCTGGTGGGGTGTGCTGTTGTCCCAAAGCAAGTATAGACCTGTACCAAGTACCTGGTGCTGTAGGAGGCTCACAGGTACAAGAGTCATTAAAGCTCCCGAAAGAGGAGGCTCAGAGCTGTGTTTTGAGCAGAGCCAGAAGGAATTTTTTGATCAATGTATCTATCAATGTTTAGATCTGCTGAGAATAGGCTTAAAAAACAACCCATTTTAGTAATACTTTAAAGTATCTTTTGGGGATAGATCAGTTATGCTGAAGTAGCTGACAAATGAAAAGCATTCTCGAACAACTAGTTTTCATCAAAATTACTTTTCAGACCCTTGATTCAGACACATTAAGATATATGCTTGTCAATAAGGTTACATAGTGCCTTGTAAACTAAATATACAGATTCCTACTCCCGTCTTACCAATACTGCAGTTTAAGTACAGACCACTCAGCCATGAAGTGGAAAGCGCTAAACCAGCTTCTGAAATCATACAGATCACAAGGAAAACCCTAGCAGTGGAAAAGGTTTGGTGTTGCAGTAAACCATATATTTTTGTTTTGGTTTACTGTTAATATATTTATACATTGTTAGTGCAGTTTGTTAAAGCTTTTTCTTGCTTGCAAAAGCCGGGGTTTAGCAAATATTGGCTGGTTAACTATGTTGTTACTTAGCAACCCTAATTGGATTTCAAACTAGAGATTTTGTTTTGGAAATATTACCTGTATCACTTAGCACTATGAAATAAGTTCCTACCTTCATCATGCAGATAAACCCAATCAACATTCCTCAATTCACAGGGGTTTAATGTTGTTTACATGTTTCTAAAACAAGAACTGACACCCTCCTTCCCTCACAGGCCAAGACCTGCAATGTTTCATCCGCGTTTGGAAATCCAAGACCAGCAAAAGCTCTTGCTGCAGGCATCAGCTCAAGTGGCCTCTGTGGGCACCTCATGGCAACACTGCCTCTGTCCCTAGGCAGTCCTGCAAGTTTGGTGCTTCCCAGCTCTACTGGTGGGCACATCAGAGGTAGCTCCAGACTAGGAAAATGGAGCCTAAATGTAGCTGCTGGGCCATTGGCAAAGGGTGTATAGGTAGAGATCCCAGCTAAGAATGGTCAGAGCAATGAAGGCACACCCAGCTCCGTGGCACCATTGCTGCTCTGCTGGTCCCCTGCCTGCCTGTTACAGTCCACCAGCCACTCCGTAACTATCAAGATGGTCAAGACAAGCAAGGAAACCTTCTGATGCAGCCCGAAAAAGGTCATCAGCTCCAGAAGCCTAGGACCTCTGACCAGAACACCTCTGTAGGCTTTGTAACTTGAGTGTACCAGAATCCCCCACTCCTCCAGATGAAAACCTCCTCCAGCTGAGCTGGAAGGAATCCCACTACACACAGCTGGGATGTGAGGAAGAAAGCTTGGTAAGTGCCTCCTCTGAGAGCCAGTGAGGAATTGTGCTGGCATTAGTTGGAGGCAAAGACAGGCTGACCAGGTCTTGATCCAGGCACATGCACATTCCTGCTGTGCTGCTGCCTGGCCCATCGTTATTTGAGCTGAGGCTGGGGAGAAGGAAAGAGAACACTGAATTAAGTGTCATTCTGCATCCCATGAGCCCAATATATCTGCTATTGGAGGCACCAGCCTGTTGAATGAAGCTTGCAGGGCTCTTGAAGATTGGATGGACTTTCTTTCCCATCATCTTCCTCTCCCCTTTCACCATGCCCATCTGAAGCAGTGCCAATGGAAGGGCCCTCTTGGACCGGCACTTCAGTGGGCTCATTTATAGGGTGAGCAAGGGGCAGACTGAGCAGCAGATAAATCACCCCTTTCCCCTGGAGAGACAATGCCATAACTGAGAGGTGCCTTAAAGTGCTGCCCATCTACCTGCAGCTTAAAGCCTCCAAGTAGATGGGGATCTGCTGCTCAAGGCTAGCAAGCAAACAGTAGCATGAACTCCAGCAAACTTTTCCAGGCCTGTGGAGGTTTATTTCTGGTGTTACACCATTTAGCAATACTAATGGGTAAGCCAAATGTTAAGCCAATTACAGCCTACAAATCGCTGCACAGTAACACTGACTTCAGCCATGCACCAGTGACGGCAGGGAATGAGCACTGATTGGTGCCAGGGGCCCTGCAACAGCCCTGCTGCCCCCTGCCACTGTCTGCTCAATAGCAGGGAGCACTCCTGGGCCTTCTGCCTGCCTGTACCTCAACCCCGGCTCCAGCACTGCAATCCACACAGGAGGTCTGAAAGTTTGTCAAAGACCATGGGAGGCACAGAAGGGAGTCAGGTTTTGCAAGAATCAGGCATTTCGGGTTGTGCTGCATAGGTGTTTTTTACCTGCCATTGCAGGAAGAATTCATTCTGGCTGGCTAGCTTCTTATGAATCTAGTTATCTCCTCAGAGATGTGATGAGGGAGGGAGTTAAACAGTTAAAGAGAGATGTTGAAGTTCTTGTGCAGTACAGAAACAGAAGAAGCAATTACAGGGAAGTGTCAGCCTGCAAACCAGGCTTTTTATACTCTAAAGATTTTAATCTCCATTTTCAGGAGGGATGAAGCAGTTCTTTTCTCTATGGGGAAGACCCTGAGAGCCTGGAGGTATGGAAGAATGTGGGAACACGTTGTACTTAGCCCCATGCAAAGGGACAAGGCCAGTCCCTACCATGGCAGAGTGATGCCATGTTCTGAGCACTGGCAAAGCTGCCCTGCTCAACAGGTCATGCAAATACAGCCTGCTCAGGTACATGCACTTCCTTCCTGCTTTCTAGACCATGCCCCAAAATCATTTCTCTTCACAGTAAGTCTACACACCTTGAGACTAACCCAGAAGATGGCAGGAACAACTTGGTCTTATTTGGGCTACTCCTTTGCAGCAAAAGGGTATTCAGGAGGTCTGGCAAGAAACTCTAAAGCAGGGGAAGATCAAATGAAAGGAGAAGCAAAATCATCTCAGTTGAGCCCTCTGATTTTGAGCCAGGCCAGGAAAATGCCGTGGATTGCTTCTTGATGTTGGAAGAAAGTCCACTGGTGACTGCGGTGTACTGAAGGGCTGTTTTCCATCAGATGGAACTAATACCATGTATTCAGAGGGGAAATGGGCAGGAAAAACCAGCGTTATTCTGCTGAAAGTTTAAATGAAAGTAGATTCATTCTGTCTTTGTTCCAATTCTCAGGAGACGGTGTTGACTTACATGTTGGAAAACCAAACCCTACAAACAGCAACTATGAATTGTTGTATTAAACCTGCCACCTCCACCTAAAGCCCTCAAGCAAACAAAAATCTGACGGAAGCTGCTGATTTTTTCTTGTCTCAAACCAATCTGTTTGTCAGGTTCCAAATGCATTTTACAGTGGTTGAGGGTTTTTTTGTTGTTGCTGGATGATTTTAGCAAACCAAATGTTGAAGAAGAGCAGATCTGAAAGTGAAAACGTTTCTCCAATAAAACTCAGGTTTCAACTGAAAATTGTCAGGGAGTTTTCAACAAGGATTAAGCTACAATTATAGGGGATCTATTTTAACTAAGAATTAAAGAGTGTGCTGAAAGAAATGTTGTTGTGTTCTGTTTGAACACCCACAACCCAAAGAACATCCTTTATCTTGAAACGCACATTAGTTTTACCTTACATTATTACTTCAGAAACACTGCTCCATTACAGCTGAGGCTTTTGCACTGTATATCTGCCAGTCGATCTTCCTTTACTAAGCCCTTCAGCATACCTAGACAGCTACTATTTTAAGATCTTAAAAGGATATGAAAAATAAAACGTTAAGAGAACAGGCAAAGCTCTCTGCACAAACGTTACCTTTACAGCCCTATCAGCATTCAGCTCAGCTTCCAAATGACCCTGATTGGCAACAGCGTTCTGTACATTCCCACAATTGAACAGCATTTGAACTTGTGTTAATAGCAATAGAACAATTATCTGAAACAGGCATCCACTGAGTAGGCAAGCCGTATCATCAAGAGTCAATCTTGGTGCAAATAAAGATTTACCCTTACAAAGGAAAGGGAGTGAAATCTTCAATGTAAGGGATAAACATTCTTTATTTTACTAGTGGCACCATAAAATCAGCGCATGAACAATACACTGAATGACAGAAACAAATATCCTCCGAAATTTAGGAGCATTTTGTTGCTTAATTGTAGACCTTACTGACTATTCCCACTGCAAAAAAAAATAATAAATCTTTATTATTCTAAGACTGCAAAAAGACATTTGCCTGGTCCTGGTATCAAAAATATGCTTATAATGTTAGAGCTTTGTGTAAGAAATGCAGAAGTAGCACAACAGACTGTTACAATATGGGGGAGGGAGTAACGAAAGGCTTTTAAGGGACTGAATTTATTCTTACAACTTAATGAAAGAGACATGCATTATATTTTGGAAATTTTCAAAATGAGATGGGGGCTTATTTAAAAGGAAATTTTCCCTGGCAGTTTCTCTTTTGTTTCTCACTGAACAAATATATTCATACTGATCAGAGAGGCAAAAAGAAACGGCTTTTGGGAGGGTGAAGGGCGAAAGGCAGGAGGAGCTTCCCTTCTCCAATGTTTTTCTCATTTTTCCTATCTCCTTCATTCCAATGACAAGGAAAACATTCTCCTCTTGAAAAAGGAGAAGCAGACCTGACTCAGAACCTGGCTCAGAAAAGGACCATGAGTTAACCAAATTGCCAAAGCTGCTGTAAGCATGCATCTGGTACAGAAATACTAAAAAGGACATTGGGAAACTTTTGATCAGACCTTTTGAATTAGAAAAGTTGTGCTAGCAGAGAGCCCCTGCAGCTCCTTCCAGATGGGAGAGCACAGGAGGGGTTTGGAGGAGCCCAGTGCTGCGTTCACATGGCATCGCTTACCCAACTGGAGTGTCTGCCTCTGGCACGATACAGTAAGAAAAGAGGGGCTTTCCTTATTACATTTCTCACCTTTTCATCTAGTAAAACTCATTGTTCATTTGCAGTTGAAAGAAGACCAAATAAAAATGATGGCAGGAAATTGAAGGCTAGGTGGGGTTAAAAGAGACAATAACATAACTGCTTTTACAGGGCAATCTGCAAGCCTTTGGTAGCTCACGCTAAAGAGGGCTCTGAAATCAGCAAGAGAATTAAAAATACTGAGATCAGCTAAAAAATTTCTTTCCTTTGCACATCAAAGAGGATACCCACAGGGACAGATTTGCTGGAGTAATTTGCACCACTTTTTACTCTGAAAATGAAAGTGTTTGGTTCTTCTCCCCCATTCCTCTAACAATAATTTACTGTACAGGAAGAAATTACCTTTCTGTGCTCCCTAGAAAAATTTCCACCTAGAGCAAACAGTGATGCAGTTAAAACATGGGGGCTTTGCCTGGACATGAAGGGAATAGGTCTGCAGTTCATTAGCTGAGTCAAAGAGCTGAGAGACAATGAGTGGAAAGAGAGAAGGGTGACTGCCTCCAGAAATAGCTGACACATCTTAAATGCGCCGCGTCCAGCAGCTCAGATTAGTCCAAAACTGACCCAGGGTTTTCCAGCTGGGATTGTAATCTTCATTAGGTGTCACATAGCCAGGCACATGGAGGTGAGCTTTCTTCTAGAAAGCTCATTCCCAAGGAAATATAGGGCTGAATCCAAGGAAAATCTGTCCCAAGTGCTGAAATTGGGGATTTAGGTGTGATGGAGCATGAAAAGCATCACAAGATTCACCAGCAGACTGGGCTGAGTGCATTGTTGAGCTTGGAGGAAACCTTTTAGGGATTCTTCTGAACTCCCTGAAAGCTAGGAAGGAAAATTTGCACATGTAGACTTGCAACTAGTCTGTGAGAATGATCCAGGGCCTGTCCCTGTGCTTGGAATAGAAGATGTATTAATAAGCTGGATAAAATTAAATATAACTCCTCCATAAGCAAAGCCTTCCTTCCCTTGCTCCAGACCAGTGTCCTGGGTTCAGCAGTAGCAGTCATTTTTCTCCTTCTTAGTAGCTGGTGCAGTGCTGTGTTTCTGGTTTTGGTCTGGGAACAGCGGTGATAAC
>WYDI02012747.1:0-14246 GCA_009867235.2 Psittacus erithacus | reverse complement strand
CCTTATCATTATTATTATTGGTGGTAGCAGCAGTGGTTTGTGTTATACCTTAGTTACTGGGCTGTTCTTATCTCAATCCATGGGAGTTACATTCTGCAGATTCTCCTCCCCATCCCTCCAGAAGCGGGGGGAAGGAAGGGGGCGGGGAGAGTGAGAGAGCAACTGCGTGGCTGACTGGGCTTAAACCATGACAGGTCCCCGGGGCTGCACTGACATTTTCCTGATCAGGGTGTTAGCTACATTAGATGACACTGATCACAATGCTAAAATTAACCAAGATAGCTAAAGTGTGTGTTAATTATGAGTATGCAAGCAGTCAATAAAAGGTTAATGCAAAAGTCAAAGGATAAATTGATTTCAGTATTGCATCACTCTACTGACTAAATGACTAACGTTATGCTTTGTTTTTAATCAATATATTTTACAGTAATGTGTCAGCCATTGATTTGGAAAACAGTCGTTCTAACAGTTAAGTTTTGCAACTATTAAGTATCAAGTATCAATATACTTAAAACACTCTTTTTTCAGAGTAGCCACTTTTTTGTTCCATTGTCAGGAACAGGACTGCTTATAAGCCAGGAGGTGGTCACAGGTTCTGCTGATGAATGTGATTAATGCAAATAAGAATTATTAGCTAGGAACCTATATAAGCTACTGTGTATTACAGTCCCTGGATTCTATTGCAGTGCTTGAGTGTCTGCTCCACAGAGGTATAGTCAAATCAGATCAATAAAGGTCAATCTGTGGCTCAGACTGCACAGGTGCAAAAGAGTAAGCAGATGATATGAACAGTCCTGTTTCCTAAATGGTATGAATTTAGCTGCCTACAGGTGGCAGTTCAGAGACTGATGCAGAACATGTGGACATTCATAAGGTAAGTCGAGGAACATGGGGCTGGCCATCTTCCATATGTACTGGTATGGTCAGAAAGAGAGGAAGGGATATTTGCTCTGCATTTGCAAAAGTACGCACACACCCATACATGCTACTCCATCATTCCCAAAATTATGTTTTACATGGGAGTTATTTCCTCCCTCCATTCATGCTAGGATAAAGGTGTTACTGCGCTGTGGTCCAGAACTTCACGGTATCTTTTAAATCAATAACCCAGGTAAGAACAGTGTTCAAATCACCCCACTAAGACAAATGCATTCATTAAACCCATACTGACACTGGTTAGTGTGATACAGTACTGCTAACCTGCTGCTTTGATAGCAGCAGTAGCTTCTCTAGACAGCATCTTCCATTCTTAATATTCACAATGACTTTGCAAATGTGTCTGATCAAATATGATTTATTTATTACTGTTCCAACACAGCTCTGCTGTGTGAACACAGATACCAATAGCACAGGTACATAGAGCTTTGCTTGCAGGTTTGGGTTTTTCCGTTCTTGTCTTCAAACCTTTCCTCTGCTTGGAAATTATCATGCAAACTATGTATAGTTACAGTAATCCCAGTGTTAAGATTATCCTATGCCATTTCAAAATGACATTCTTAGTTGCCAGAGCATATGCAAGAGAACACAGTGTGTTCTCAGCTATCTGAACTGTCATGCAAAGCACAGAGAACGTATGAGATCACATACAATTACTCAAATAAGTTAACCTTGAGTTTTCTTTTTCTAATAGTGTATCTCATTGACAGGTATGACAAATTTACTTCTGCTGCTGACTGCATCACAATTAAAACCTGATATCATTTAAGTCAAAGATGAAACTTCCAATGATTTCACCAAGGCCAAGATTTCAAATGTTTTTCCAGAAACCAATTACAATAGACATGAGTTAGTAAGCATAATAATAAAAACCATCCAAAAGAAACTATGGGAGGAATGAAAAAGGCTGAATACAGTTTCTCAAAGTGAAATTTAGCAAGGGATACTGAATTTAAATATTTTATCCATTTATAATGGTGGTTATATTATTGGCAATTGTAAGTCAGCTAATACAATGCGGAGTAACAAGATGTGATGTTCTGTAACTTCAAAGTTGCCACAAAAAGAACAAGTATGTTTTATCAAACTGGATTTCTCAGTAAAGCACAGAAAAACTCTAAGGTAAAAATTCAAATTGATGCTGTAAATACACATTCTTCTTCCCTTTTGGACAGGATTGAGTTAAAGTCCCTAAAAAGAATTGAAAAAGTCACCTTGTTATTTGAAGAACTGAACTTTCACTTCTTTTTCTGAGAAATTAAAAGATAGAAGGGATAAATGTAATTCGTTATAAAATGGAATGGGGACAGAAATCTGAAAAGCAGCTGCTTACCAGTTGGGTGCCCATTCCAGTGTTAGCTATTTCAGAAATTACAATATGCCTAATTTTAAGTTTACTTCTACTCCAGGCACCTGCTTGGTCACAGTAGCTGGCAACAAGTGAAAAATTCCAAACACTGATTAACATTTAAGACCATCAGGTAGACTGCTGAGAATGACATTATGCTTGGATCTACTTGTTAGCGTGTCCATTACATACCAGTGGTGATGAATAGGACATTCTGTCAGCCAACCAGTGAGGAACTGCTGACCTCTGACATCAGTCATTGGAGGGGGTCACGTGAAGCCTGCATTGCTCCTACATTGCCCTATGGAACAATACGGGGGTCAAATGGTAAGGGTGATTATATACGTCGTATCTCAGGCAACCCCACTACAGTTTTAGTGTACCATAGTCAAATTCCAGAGCTCAGCGCAAAGCTGAGACAACTGCAGAAACATGAAAAAAGGAAGGTGCTGGTTTCACAGAGGGGAAGGAAGCTTTCCTTGCCACTGGGGAGAAAGGACACATTGTTCTCAAAGCACAGTGGAATCAAACAAAGTTGAAGAAACGGCAACTCTTCCATTGGAAGCCAAATATGCAGCAGTCATTATGCCACCAGTGCCCTCACTGGCATGGATATAACTCCAGCCCGGCTCAGCTATAGCAGAGAGAAGCATTCCTATGCTTTCCTGGGAATACTTCTTCTGGAGATCTAATCCAAGACATGAGACAGGATATAACATAAAAAAAAAATCAGTATTTCAGTTGGAACTTCACCAAAGTTGAGGAGTTTCAACAAAGTTTGGAAAATGGTGGTTAGTTAATGAGTCAGTGTAACACAGGTAAGGTTGGAATGTTTTCTGATCTCTTTTTTTTAACTCTGTAAAACATACTCAAGACAATATTTACAAATCCTTCGCTTGCTATTATGATTAACTGCCATAATTTGTACTCTAAATACAGTTTACTGAAAAAAAACCCAAAGGATGGAGAAAATGTAAATACATGGAAATGTAACAGCATGAAAAATGTTTCCTTTAAATGGCTGCAAATTCTTTCTCTTCATCACCAACAGAATTCTATGTTTTTTTTTCCATGCCCAAACTAGAATTTCTGAAGTTATTGCATTCAATCTAATTCTTAATCCAAATATATTCTTAGCTTTTCTAATTAACCAAACAGAAAGTTATGAAACTTGGCAGAGAGTATCTCAGTTGTTCCATGCTTGTCCCTAGTGTGACTCTGCACAACTAAAACCAGGTTTAATCTGCCTTTTAAGAACAAAACAAATTACATCAATATTTGACTTTGCAAACAAGATTTCAGAAGTACTTGTCCCAAACAGGCAGTGAAATGAAGTGGCCAGATGGAAAGAGAGCAGAATGCTTCATTCTTTTGAACATCCGATCCCCAGTGTATTCCCAAGGAGGCTGTCCCACTTACATTAAGTCACTGCTGATGTTCTTTCATGTGCTGTAACTACAGTGTGCCCAGCCACAAGTAAGGGCTGAGACCGGGACTGCATTTATAGAAGGGACAAAATGAGCTTGTTTCTAGATAAGAAGCTTGAAAAGAGGACTCCAGATTCTATGATTTATGAAGGGATGGAGGCAATACCAGTTAAATTTTAATCCAAGAAAAAAACATATATCAGCAGCAAAATATGCAAGTAAAAATACACATGATGGCATGTTAGAAGACCTTTCCTGTCTTCTTCTTTCAAAAGCTGATAATGACTTGTGTCATTTGGCTCTTTATACAGAACCAAAGTTTACAGTCACAGACCTGAGAACTTTATGCCTCCAAAGTCAGCCATTCACTGGAAATGAGGCGCTGCTAAAATATCCTGAGGCATCACTGGTGATACAGTAGAATAGCATGGAAACAGCCAGTGTTACCCTTGTGTGTGCTTCTACAAAGTGAATCTACAGCAGAGTCCATCTTTTAACACTGGCCTGCAGAGTGCCTTTTGCTGTTCCATGGAGATGCACGAGAAAGATCAATGAAGCTGATGCTGAAAAGGTTTAAGTGACAGTTCCATGACCTTCAAAGTGCCAGAGTTGCTATTATTACTCAAGTTCTAAATCAGGTAAGAGAAAAACTCAAATTGTTAATACTTTCCAAATGTTGAAATAACAGCAACCAAAGCACTGGCGGAGTCCAGCTAAGAGTTTTCAAGCGGCGCACCAGCATGTTTCAAATGTACTTGTAGAAATAAATGAAAACCTCAAAAATTATTTTTAAAGAATGTTTTGCTTTGCTTCAACTGTAGAGAAGAAAAAAATCAGGGTTTTTTTTAATTTTGGCTTCAATATTAATTAAAATCTGAAAAAATACGTTCGAAACTATTAAGCTAACAAACTATGGGAAAGGATAAAGATTTGCAGCACAGTATCTTCAGCTACAGAGTGAGGATTGTAAGACAAAGGCCAAAACCCCAGAGATGTTCCAGCTCTGGGTAGAAAGAATGGGAGAAAAGAGGACACAAGAAGCTCCTTTTTCTGATATATTCACCTTTACTGGGGGTTAATTAATAGACAGAAATCTACCCAAAAGATACTTCTGATGAGATTATCAATGACCTTCCTCACCATGTCCGTCAACTCCACCCTACCAAAGGGCAATACCTAGTAAATGGTACTGCAGCAACTGTAATACTACCATGAACAGTGCTGGCATCAGATGCGTGATGCAAACTTGACTTCCCCAGATAGAGCTTTTCCTCTCCTTTGTGGCATGTGTCCAACAGGCCTAGAAACTGCCCATGAGAAAATCAGTGAGCCTCCTATTCCCACAAGAGGATGGCTGTGTGGGGCAGCCTCCATTCCATGTCTGTTTGATTTTTTTTTAATTAAGAAACATCACTGCTCTCTATAGCACGTAAGGGGTAGGGAAAACCCCCAGAGAAAAACTGAATAAATAACACAGAATTTGCTGAAAGATGAAGTTTAATCCAATTTAACCTATAGGTCTACAAATTTTTCCCTTTCAGCCCTGATTCTCAGATGTTTTTGTTTTCTGTTTTTAGAAAAATATGTATACAAGCGATGTATGCTGACAGTATGAGAAGCACATTCATACATATTTATACACACAGCTCTTCATACCAATACCTGCAAAAAATCCTATCAGTCCAAAAAAAAGGCAGCATTTAGGAGGAAATTTTCAGCACCACAGAATAGATTTAGTTATATACTTTTCATGATCAGCAATGGGATGTGAGTTATTCCCTCTGTGCTGGGAATATTTGGCTTTGACTTCAAGAAACATAGAAATACATCAACCTCAATACAATCTATATTCTCTCAAAAGGAACCTAAAATGCTCTAAGCCTTTGCCGAGGCATCTGATGTTCCATTCCCCTCTGTTGCACTGTATGATCAGCTGTTTTACTTCACTTACCATTTTTGCTTTCCTATGATTTTTTCAGACAAAGAAACAAAATGTCTGCTATATGCTGAGTATAAGCATAGCTGACTTGTTTTCCCCAAAGTATTGATTTTATGCACTTTTAAAATAACTATTTTCATTCTGTTTGCACAATCAGCTGGGGCACTGTACCTCTACATTTGCAGAAACACAGATGGAATTGCTGATCTGGAGCCTTTGGAGAGATTTTACAGTATTCTCCAGAATCTAAGCTTCTATTAAAATAAGGTTTCAAGCACTTCTGCTTGTGAAGATAGCCTGGACAATGTAAATTGATGCATAGTTATCTTGTTGAGTCCACAACCAGACAGACAGACGCAATAGCACCAAGGGAGCTGTGAACTTCCCCCACTTATTTTATTGGGTGTTTACTTGGGGCCAGATGCTCCCCTCTGTTGTGCAGAACAGTGTTAAATGACTGAGAAAAAGAAAGGAAAAGGAAACGGAAATAAAAGCCAACACAGAGGAGAAAAGGAGACCACAACAGCCTGCTTCCCAGGGGGCTACAGATGCCCTCCCTTGCCAGTATTAGACTCCTGGAAGATCTGGGGCTGAGCCATGCATATGGCACATTTTTCAAAAGATGATGCATTTTCCAAAAGAATGCCAGTGAAAACTTAATGATGCTTCCGGCATCATGTACTGTTTCACTTTATCTCTTGTACTCCTTTTATGTGGATGTCATACAGTCAAGGAGAAATGTAAACATTGGGTGGTTTTAGATGACACTGCAGGATGAGGACCCTCCTATTTAATGTCCCATCATTTAAAGTAAGGAATCTTGTTTTCCAAAGAACTTCAGGGTTTGCAGGCTCTGGACTTCTGCAAGAAATTTTTCTTGTTGAGTGTTTTCTTCTGTGTTTTTCCATAAGACAACTTTTCACAGGACTAAAAATCAACTGCTGTAAGACAAACCCCTATCCGTTACGTGTGGAAAGTATAATCAACACAAACATGACTGAATGCAATTATCACTAACCGTATCATTTGATGCTTAAATCAGACTGGGCAGAAATGGGCTATAACTTTTCAGCATCAAAGCTATGTAATCCTTTCAGCCCAAAGTGTTTCCTTCTGAAGTGTTGCAAGCTGCTAACACAACCCATCCTCAAAATCCTACAGCTTCTATCGGGACCAAAGCAAGGGTGACACCGAAGGGGCAGCACTGGGGAGCAGAATGGAACCACAAACTTAGATATTTGTGGTAACTGCTGTGCAAGAACAACTCTGCGTATGATTTTACATGATATGGTCCTTTGTTGATGCTTCTTAGGACACAAAACGGAGGTCCTGTCCCAGGAGCCATTCTGCTCTGGGACTGTTACTGAAGTGCATCTCTCATTAGCTTTGGTCCATTCCAGTGTGTTTGCACAGTTTGTTAGCCAAAAGAAAACTATGATGGATTAGGAAAGCCGAACAACCACAACACTAACTCTATTTGCATACTGAAATTAAGATCTTGCTTATCACTATTACCTGTGGTATGCATACATACGTGTACATATATACATCTTTCCCTGGAAACATGGATACTACTCACACATTTATATAAGAGGAGCTTACGGCACATTTTCTAGCAAGAAATATGGCCTTAAACTCCTATGTGGCTTGGGGAACAAAAAAAAAGGTTTATTGTGCTGCAGAACTACATTGTCTTCCCTGTGTTGTGCACCTCGGCTGCAGCCTGCAACCAGAATGTTTATAACATATATTGAAACTAATACTATAAGAGCAATGCAATCCTATGGACTAAAACACAGTTTCCTTTAGGTCAACAAGAGGTCAGACAGAAGCAGGAGAGAACAAATAATAGGGAAATGAGAAAAACAGATACAAGCAAGGCCAGGAGTCTCAAAGAGAGGAAAAAGGATTTTAGGAATAAAAGAAGAAAGCCTCATGTAACTAGTCACATTTCAATCACTGCAGAATTTCTCCACGGCTGCTGCTTTATTCAGTGATATTTTATGGATAAATCACTATAAAAATATACCACCGAGAAAAAAAATTCCAGTGCTGGCAGAGAAATAGACTTGATGTCCCAGGAAATGTTACAGTGTAACATATATGTATATGTATATAGGCACAAATAAAAATCATACGGCAATAATATGCTAAATATGCTTCTCTACTTCTGTAAGTGGAGTAATCTTTCTGATTACCAAACAAGACCTCAGAATTTTTTCTATTTATCCTTTCACTTTCAAATAACTGAAAATGTTATATATAGGTGTTAAATACCCTTTTCTATTTTAATTTGTAAATAATTACCATTGCCAAAATACAATATGAATAAATGCATTTCTTATTTTCAATCGCATTAAGGGAAGAAATTCTTCACTACAGTTCAGCATGACTATACTTCCAGATTTTGCAATTAATATAATTCTGCAATATTTTTAGTGCCAACTAAAATTCCAGTACAGACTGAATTGATGTAAAGTTATTAGACAGGCATGCACATTCCTTCACAGAATATGATTACAGTCGATCTAAACACACAATAAACCACAAACATCTGATTCTGCCGTACTTTCACAGACATTATTTCCATGAGTGTTTAAAAAAGGTGCAAGATCCTGATCCATAAGATTCCATCAGTGGTCTTGAATCCTTTCAGCACCAGAAAGACTTATTCAGCCAGGTGAGTACCAAAATGCTACCAGTAGGTAAAACCTAAAACATCTATTGCAACAAATACATGTAGATTTTCATAGTATTTTCCATGGTGTAAGGGATCTTCCTGACTGCAATATCAAATGACTTTAAACCACAGACTAAGACTTTAGACCTTTTAGTGGTGCCAACTCACTTGTTTTATATGCTATGATATATAGTTCTGTCTTTGAGCTATTTCTCACCACTGATGCTTTTGATGCTTTGTTCTCTTTTTACTTTAGGATGGAAAATAACAAATAATGCTGAGTTCTTTTCTTACTCTTGAATTCCTCTGATGTCTATCTTCAGAACTCTTCTAACATCCAATTTATGTCATTCTTTCTCTTTCTTATGCTGTGAATTTGAAACAAAAGAAGGTAACATAATATCATAAGATCTACAGACGATTGAAATGGCCTTCGCAGTAAACTGCAGAGTTATTTGTAAAACTATCTTGCCTCAACAGAAAGTAAAAAACTGCTTTTCAATACATAATGCAACTGATCTTAAAATTCTTCCTGGGTGAAGTTATTGCCATAGGGAACACCCTGATTATAATAAAATATATGGTGCCCAATGCCTTAAGAGCAGTTCAGATGGGTTATTTTGTTAGTATTTGCAAGGCACAACTCAAACTCATGCTCAAAGACCTACACATTTTTTCTTGATTAATTCTTTATTATAAAATGGCTACAAAACCTGAATTTTGTTAGTAAAGAAGCTGACATCTGTCCTGATAAACTTGCAATGCTACTCTCACATTATTCGGTCACAGAATTTCTCTTAAATAGTCACATCAGAATTCTGAAGACCTCTTATATTAGTTAATCAAGGACAAGATTCAACCCTCTATCAGATCTGAGTAAAATGCACCGCAACATATTTAAATCTCATTTAGCTTAGTGGAACTTTGAAATATATTTCAAGTTCAGCACAGGCTTAAAAGCTGCACTATGTAGGGTCCTTAGAGATGATCTCCACATCAGTGCTCAATATATATATACATGATTAACTAACTTTTCTTAAGGACATGAGGTAGCCATTCTATCCCTACCCTAGTACCTATCGTCACATTGAGTCCCTACTCCCTATATCACACTGACCTGTTTTCTCTAATTCATTACACAATGAGCATGAATCTTCCACGTGTTACGTTAAGTGATGCAGGAGTACAATAATGAACCAGTAGCACTTTTCAGGGATTTCTGTCAAGTAACCTACACAGTTGCCACACTTTCAGATTCAAATTCTGTGGACAATAATGTCATTTTCTGAGCCCAGGAAAAAGAGAAATCTTCTCTTGCTGGGTGCTGTA
Source organism: Psittacus erithacus (assembly GCA_009867235.2). Lineage (NCBI taxonomy): Eukaryota > Metazoa > Chordata > Aves > Psittaciformes > Psittacidae > Psittacus > Psittacus erithacus. The sequence goes on along the minus strand of WYDI02012747.1, from coordinate 4,587 downwards.
AGCTGTACACCCCTCTGTATTTGGTGCCGATTCATGGGAAATAAAGACATGCACATAATGAAAAGTATCCATTTCATTACTCTCACAAGAGACCTACTGTTTTGTCTTCATTCTGTGTCTGCTGAAGAACAGTTATTTAAACTTTATGAACAGTGGATGGCCTTGGCCTTCCATATGTTTTATTTTGCCTATGAATGTTTTATTTTAGACTCCATTTTTCCTAGTTTATTGCTTGCCAGCTGACCTATGTTAGTCATCCCTTTCAATGAACTGCTTATGAAAGTTTTTCTCTTCCTCTTTTACAAGAAACACTGATTTCCTGAGCACGCAACACACCTTGTATCTCTCCTACTTGCTGCACTTTTTCATATATCATCATTATTACATTAACCTAAAATATAAAGTATGCGTTCACCTTTTTCTTTGCTTAAATGTCCTAACAGTCACAGGCTTGGCCTAGCTACTTTCTGCTAACAGATACCAATTTAATCTCCCTTTTCCAAACCTTAATGACTTTACCAGGCTCAGTTTACTTATTGTTGGCTTGTTTGGGTAGCCAGAAAGAAACACTGGTGAAATCACACCATATGCACAGGCTCTTTTCAAGTCCTCAGGGATGGCTACATGCCCTTCTCCCTTTTTTGCCTTTTTCCTCCCGATAAAACATTAGAAAAATACTGTTCCTTTACATTTGCCTGTTAATTTAAATCAGGTACCAATTTTCTAGAAATATTTTTAACCTTTCTAATTAGAAGACTTGGAATACATTGAAGAGAACACCTTTGCATTAGGAAAACTTCAGTGCTCAAAAAATTATTTTGCCAGTCTGCCTTTTCAATTTTTTACTCAGAAACAATGAAGGATGTTATTCTATGCATCTCTTGATTTTAGTAATTAAGTAATTGTCTACTGATGTAAAAAAACCCTCTTGGTAGAAGTCAGGTAGAGATGTGTCAGGAAGCTGTTAGCAGTGTTCAGACCCATTTTCGATTCAGCTTGCTCAAGAACACACGAAAAAAGAACAGAGTCCATTCTGCATATAGCCAGCCTTCTCTGAGTTGTTTAAGTCTGGCACTATGCTGTGCACTTAACTTGTAAAAGACTGAAGAACTCTGTGGCCCAGTAATGCTTATTTGAATTCCGGAAATTACAAAGGCTGTTAGACTACTACTACCATGACAAAGAAAATAGAGTGATTCAGGTATCTATAGGCCATGTTTCATATTATTAGGCAACAGAAAAGCTGGTACAGAATTCATTTGACAGATAATATTGATACAAAGCATGCCAATCAGCATGTTTTTTTTCTGGAAAATAAATCTTGTTGAGCAGACTCTTCAAGATTACAAGTTCAGCTACTAGAAGAAACTATGGAGGAATAGCATGAATTGATTTACACTAGCTAGTGAATGATTTTTTTTTCCCCTAGTAGCACTGAATGTCAACACAACATATACCACAAGTGAGTAATGCCTATCAAGTAACATAAAGATAAACATCAATGGGGAATGACTACTAAATGGTGACTCTTATAAAGGATTCCTCCAGAGAGCAATACAGTGGCCAATATTAATCACATTTTCATCAGTATTCTGAAAGTAAATGGCAAGGATCTGCTACTTGATAATTTCTGCAGATAACACAGAGACTGATATGGTTAAAAACCAGGTGGACAGGATTTAGCCCTGCCAGGTCACTTAGTGATCAGGACCAAATGTATTACAGAACTGGATGCAACGACAGGGACAAAGATGACTGAAAATTGATGAGTTTGTGCTCCAAGCCACATGCATCTGAAAACAATGCAGATATTATTCTGGACATTTCCAGCATAGTACCTAATCCTTCTGGTTTTCACTAGGTAGACAAATAACATAGAATAACATGGAGAGGAACATGGAATAACATTTGCTTCCAGCTTTTTAGAAGTATATTAAAGAGGGCAGAGAAAAGAGATTCTGTAGATAGGTGGAAAATAGGTGATAATAATTAACTCAACTTGTTTCACTTATCAGATTTAAAACGGATAAGATTGAAGGAAAATATCTTGTATGAAAAAGCTCTCTTGTCTCACAGAGGAAGCTGGAATTTGAAAAACAACCCAGAGCAACTCAAATATGCCTGTTTTCTTCACAGTGAAGTCAATCACACACTGGGACAAACTATTAACGGAACAGAATATTCTTCATTTCTGACATCTTCACATCAAGAAAATATTCCTGCCTGGAAACCATGCAGTTACACAGCTAGCACAGGGATAAAAGGATAAAATTTAGTAAGTTGTGATAGAAGTCAAAACAGCTGACATAAAAATCCTAAATACAATTATGCTCAAACTTCTACACAGCCATTCTTTAATGAGCTTACTTTGAGTAAACTTTAAAAATTCCTTGTCATACATCTTGCTGTAAAATTATACATTCTAATTGGAATGGATACTCCAGGAGAATGAAAGAAAACGTAAGACTTCTATTGACAAAGCCCCAGAAGTATCAGCTTAGCCTTTGAACCCAATACCACTATGGATGGAAAAACTCTGATGCAGGGAATAAAAACCTTTAGAAGCATCCATATTCTCCATTCTGTTACACTTGTTACAAACAAGTATAAGTCTAAACTTTTCATATACATAGGCGTAAATAAAAAGAGAATTTATCAAAAGGTACACACACATATTTAATACACAAATTACATCACTATATATGAATTTATATGAAATTATGAAATTAATTTCATATATGGTGGTGTAATTTATGAAGAATACTCAAGACACGAAAACGTAATTGAACAGCGTGTTTATTGTTCATTTACTTTGTTTCTCCGAAAGCATCCAGGAATCACCAAAACATACAAGGTCACACTGAATCAAAAGACATCATCTGCTTGTTCAAAATGTCATTATGGAAAAATCAGAAAAAAGCAGTTGTATTACAGGTCACCTTTCCAGCTCTCACAAACAGACTATTAATGGAGAAAGTCAGTCCTTCACAATGCATTGCAGGACCAAAGTCACCTGGGAAACCACAGTGCCTCACCGGCTACCCACAAGACCAACTTGATTAGTCCCAGTAACCTCCTGCCCTTGCCAAGGGACTGATGGAAAGTCAAGTTTTTCACAGCAGATTGCTAACTTGGTATTCACACTTTTTAGATGCACAGTAATACAAGCTAAAGTGTCTGAGATTCATCTGATGCACTTTGTTTCAATTACCATACACTGTTTACTACTGTCTACTGGAATGATCATGAGCATTGCAATTGTGTTGATAATCACAAATTTTCTAAACACAAAGACAGTCTAAACTCAAAGATTATGTCAAGACTCAAGTCAGCTAAAGAAGAGTAGAACTTTGGCGTAGTTGCTTTCGTCTTGTTCCTTTTCACTGCCATAAACCGAGCATTAGGAACAAATCACCAGGAATTAAGTTTTCTTGAAAATAACCTGTAACTACACACCAAGCAGTTTCAAGCACTCTCTTTAGAACACCAATAGACTAACCCATGCTGTCAATATGTGCAACAATTATGAGATCTGCATGTTTTCTCTGTGCAGAATCCTCCAACCTATTCCTATAAGAGCAAGCAGTTTGACATATTAAAACATAATCAGATCACTACAATAAACAAATAACATACAGTATGAAATGTGCGAGAACCCAGTGCACTTTCCTTCTGTATCTTAAGTTTGAATAACCAGCTGCATTAGTACACCGGAGAACGTTTCACTGCATCAGCAACAGGTTGTATTAAACTTACAGTCTTGGGGCACCTCACAAAATAAGGTGCTGCGGAAAAGGGATGGTGGAAAATCCTTGGGTTGCAACCATTTCTTCCATACAAAAATATTTTGTTTCAGATTCTCTTTATTACATCCCATGTACTGGTCAATGAACAGGACTTGGTTCTACCTGTATCTGCCATAAGCCCTTTGAAGATATTAAGTTTATTGGCCATGAATCTATGAAAAGTCCTGTGATTTTCCTCTTATGTTGGACATAGTAAAAATATGATATTTTTAACATAATTTTCTAAGTAGAATTCTACAACTGTGGGAACACTGACTCAATAAATTAGTGTGTTTTATTTTAGGATTTTTTTTTTTTATTTGTGAGAAAGAAGCAAATTCTGAATAATGGTGAGAGAGCCCACACAACCTTTTATGGACTTTCTGTTTAACTCCTGAATCTGTCCCCAGATTTGAGTATGACCCAGGGCATCTCACATAACTTAATGCTGCTGCAGTCTTATGAGCTTAAAGAATAAACCATGGTACCAAAGACTAATGAGAGGATGTTAGTTATATTTAACTTCTTAGCTTTCTGTTCTTTAAAGCTGTCACCACTTTAAAATGTTCAGCTGGACACATCTCTAGAGGTAATCGAGCTGTGAGTTCAGACAATATTAGGAGAGACCTGAAAACGCCATTTATCCTGCTGTCCTGGGTTCAGCAGTAGCAATCATTTTTCTCCTTCTTAGTAGCTGGTGCAGTGCTGTGTTTTTGATTTTGGTTTGGGAACAGCGGTGATAACACCGATGTTTGTAGCTACTGCTTAGAATGTTTAGACTGAGCAAGAACATTCTGAGCCT